>CACVCL010023075.1:0-22500 GCA_902729485.2 Mus minutoides
TGGCTTTTTTTTTTTTTGAAAAAAGAAAACAGGTGCTTATTTTATACTAGACAATGAAAATATTACAGATAATTTCTAGATTTTTGAAGGGATCTGGTGAGGAAAGAGCAGAGATCCGAATCCTCTAAAGAATTATATACTTATAAATTCATTCTAAATTTCAAATTTTCAAACATGAAAAACAACACAAGCAAACACAAATAACTGAGCGCCCATCCTAGATCAGACTCTCTATATTGCTCCTTGAGGGGACATTCCTTTTGTGAATAAGACCTGCTGGAGTGAATTAGTGTTTGCAGTAGTAGCTTATTGACATTGTAGCAACAGTGAACTGGAGGGGCTGGAGCGCCACAGGTCCATTGCATCAATGAAAATTTTGTCAATTTTACACAAGCAAGCTCATTCTGGGAAGACAGAATTTCAGTTGATGCTGTCATTAAGGCAAGGCTTTGGGACATTTCTTGAAAGTAAGCCATCGTCTCTGTATCAGTTTTTGTCTTGACTTCCTTCCATGATAGACTCTAATTTGTAACCTAAAGTAAACATTTTCCTTCTAAGTTGCTCCTGGTCAAGGTGTTATTCACAGCAATGGAAAACAGACTAGTACAAAAGCCTAACTGCAATTCACCTTGAGCCACATTTATTTTCCTAAGTAGCCTTGCTTACCTCTGTGTTGAACCTAATATCCTGAGACTAACAGTTACAAACCTTTGGGAATGTACTGAATTATCATATGACTACTTTCTAAAAGCTAAGAATGTCATCTGATAACATCAGCAAGAAATCTCAGCTGTGTTATACTTGATAATTCTGATATTCTCACAAATATACTTTAAATGTTTCTTGATTTATGACTTTCATTGTTTTGTAACTGTAAAAACTCCATGAAACTTTCTACTTTGGAACATGGACCTGGTGGTACACTGAATCTGTGTTCTGAGGCCATGATCATGTCTTTGCAGTGAGAGTTGTGATTTTGAGTGACAGTTGGGGACAATCTGAAGACATTATTCTTATCGTTCAAATAGCACACGTTGGTAGGACAATAGGAGTTTTGTTTATAGAGAAAGAGTTCCTACACGGAGTCTGCATCCTAGGTGCTCCATGCTTAGTGGAAAACCTTGAAAAGGCAGCAAATCCAAAAGCAGCCTGACTAAGGCAATGATGCACAGTTGCACTTTTCCGTCCATTTGGATATGCTGAGTAAGTATCTCCTAGAAGCCAAGCAAGTCACTTAGATAGGAAGAGACAAAGCAGATACAAATGTACTGGTCTGGCTACATCACAGTATAGTTAGAGGCCCAGGAAGATAAAGGAGTATTTATCATAAGAGTGTAACAAGGGATGCAGAAAGCAGACAGAACAACAGAATATGCATCCCTGACATATCCATCACCCCTTTCCTCAACAGACACACTCACTCATCAGTGATTTTGCAGCTAGCTTACTGTCATGCTTGCATTGNGTACTGGTCTGGCTACATCACAGTATAGTTAGAGGCCCAGGAAGATAAAGGAGTATTTATCATAAGAGTGTAACAAGGGATGCAGAAAGCAGACAGAACAACAGAATATGCATCCCTGACATATCCATCACCCCTTTCCTCAACAGACACACTCACTCATCAGTGATTTTGCAGCTAGCTTACTGTCATGCTTGCATTGATGATCGATTATTATTCCTTGTAATTTAGAAGTGGTTTGGCACATAACAGTGAACTTCAAATACATGTTCACAAAACTCACTACAGCTGACAAAGGGCTGTCTCAGAGGAGGCTGGTGGATCTGAGGATCATTTTAATAATAGATGGTCAAAAGAGTCAAAACAACAAAATGCAAGCATTGCTTGTCTCAGCATTACCAACAGGTTCGTTTATACGATGCAAGCTATCAAACACCTCAGACTCACTTCTTAAAACCTGCAAATTCCTCAAGGTTTCTCAGGAGCTGTCATCCAAAACAGTATGAGGGTACTTGTGCGTGTGTGTGTGTGTGTGTGTGTGTGTGTGTGTGTGTGAGAGAGAGAGAGAGAGAGAGAGAGAGAGAGAGAGAGAGAGATTGTCATATGTATGCTATGATTAGCATAGATATGCTAAGTATTGCCCCTAATTAATTTGCGCTGGTGCTGTGGTAAAAGATACCTTTATGACAAGTAGAGATCTTTTAGAAAAGTTTCTTTTTAGGTAAAAATTAGAAGAATCAATAATAATAAGTGAATAAATCTCCAGGTTTTCCTCAAGAGACAACTAAAGAATTGAAAGAAATGTAAGATTTGAGTCAACATGAGCTGGCAGAAAAACAGGTGACAAATGAAGAGAAGTCTCTGCATTTAAGTGTCTCAAGAGTAGGTTGTACTTTCTTTCATTTTTTTGGATATTTTATTTATTACATTTCCAATGGTATTCCCTTTCCTGTTTTCCCCTCCAGAAACCCCTATCCCATCCTCCCTCCCCCTGCTTCTATGAGGGTGTTCTCCCACCCACTCACCCATTCCAGCTTCCCTGTACTGACATTCCCTTACACTAGGGCATTGAGCTTTCCCAGGACCAAGGGCCTCACCTCCCATTGATGAATGACTAGGCCATCCCCTGCTTCATATGCAGCTGGAGCCATGGGTCCCTCCATGTGTACTCTTTGGTTGGTTGTTTAGTCACTGGGAGCTCGGTTGGTTGGTATCATTGTTCTTCCTATGGGGTGTCAAGCCTCATGAGCTTCTTCAGTCCTTTCTCTAGCCCCTTCATTGGGGACCCCAGCAATCAGTCCAATGATTGGCTGAGAGCATCTGCCTCAGGCTCTGGCAGAGCCTCTCAGAAGGCAGCTATATCAGGCTCCTGTCAGCAACTAGTTGTTGGCATCTACAATTGTGTCTGTATATGTAGCAGAGAATTGCCTTATCTGGCAACAAAGGGAGGGGAGGCCCTTGGTCCTATGGAGGCTGATGTCCCAGTGTAGGAGAATGCTATGATGCTGAGGCAGGCATGGGTGTGTGGACAGGAGGGGATAGGGATGTTGTTGACTGGGAACTGGGACAGAAGGTAACATTTGAAATATAAATTTTAAAAAAAGTTGGTTCCTTTTCCACATGTCTCAATTTCTGAATACCCGAGAATCTATTATAAACCAAGTCACTTTCTGCAGTCCTGTGGCTCCTACTTGGCTCACAAGTCTCTAATGTAGGTAAGGGAAGTCAGGGATCATCAGTCCAGGACAGGACTGGGGAAGGGACATATTCTCAGTGGCCCTCCAATCAGATCCTCACATATTCAGAAATTCAGACAACTGGAAAAGGAACCAACTTTTTTTGTTGTTTTAATTTAATTTAATTTTATTTTATTTACATTTCAACTCACATATCTACAACTCAACATTGGTACCTACAGTGGAATAGTTAAGTGTTTGACTTTAGCATGCCCATGTGAAATTGCAGCTTCCATGTGACTAGTTGGATACCATTGGAACATTAAATAGTTAAGCAATGTTGAGAGTCTTTGTCCCCACCTATCCACAAATGATTGAAATGGAGAGACTTTATTGACCTTTAGATGAAGAATTCATGCAGTTCTTCAGTTAATGAAGTATAGTTTATTACTTCTCCAGTCCATGTCAATGTTTGAAAGATAGACTTGTGTGTTAGTACAATAGTGCCTAAGTGCACTCTTGTACTAGCGCTTACGATGTGGAGACAGGTAAACACTGGAGATCCTTGGCAAGCCTTCTGTGAGCTACAGGTCCCAGCAAAAAGCCCTGTTTCCAAAACAAACAAACAAACAAACAAACAAACAACAAACAAAGCCCACAAAGAACTACAGGGAACTAAGTAATGCTACAACAGTAATATTCTTCACCGCGGAAGAGCACATCCAATTAATTACACAGTATCTACTGGTCATCCCTGGAAGCATACATGTAAAAGTAATGGAATATAGACTGGGCAATTAATGATAACTTGGAAGAGAGGCCCCTTGGTCTTACAAACTTTATATGCCCCAGTACAGGGCAATGCCAGGGCCAGGAAGTGGGAGTGGGCGCGTGGGGGATCAGGGAGGGGGAGGGTATAGGGAACTTTCAGGATAGCATTTGAAATGTAAATAAAGAAAATATCTAATAAAAAAATGAAGAAAAAGAAGAGGCTATGGATTTGAAAGCAAGGATGGGTATATGAGAGTGTTCAGAATGGAAGAAAGGGAAGAGACAAGTGATGTAATTATAATCTCAAAAAATAATTAAAAAACAAAAGAAGTGGAGGGGCAGGAGAGATGATCAGCAGTTAAAAGCACTAGCTGAGGATCATTAGTGCCAGGGTTTGGCTGTCTCCCATGGGATGGGTCTCAAGTTGGACCGGTCAATGGTTGGCCATTTCCCCAATCTCTGTTCCATCTTTATCCCTGTGCATCTTGTAGGCAGGGCAAAACTAGGTGGAAGGTTTGTGGTTGGACTGATGCTCCCTTTCTCTATTGGAAGTCCTGTCTGGCTACAGGAGGTGCCACTTCTGTCTCCATGTCCCTAGCTGCTAGAAGTATCAGGTAGGGTCACCCCATATACTCATGGAGCCTTCTGCATCCATCCATCCATCCATCCATCCATCCATCCATCCATCCATCCATCCATCCATCCGAGATTTCCCCCATTGATTTCCACTCTCATTCCCATCTCCCTTCAATGGCCCTTCTCCCCATGCCTGATTATCATGCCCATTCCCCTCTCACCTCCTCTCCCACCCAGTTTCCTCCCTTCATCCATTTCCAATGTGTATTTTATGTCTCCTTCTGAGGAAAACAGGAGGGGGTTATTGGGGGGATGGTTTTGTGAAGGTGAGTCTGGGAAGGGGGAGCTGTGATAAGGATGTAAAGTGAATAAGTAAGCAAAGTAATGAAAAACAAATAAAGCATTAGCCTCTTTCCAGAGGGCAGAGTGTCAGTTATCATCACCAGCATGGCGCTCACCACTGGTCTTAGTTCCAGTTCTGGGGGATTTAATGGCCCTTTTTGGCTTCCATAGGCACCAGGCTTTCGGGCTCTGCAGATATATACATGTAGGCAAAACATTAATTCTCATAAGATAAATGAATAAATCTTGAAAAAATGAAGAACTTTTGGAGAACAATTTCTAAAGTAGATCTCTGACATCTACATTGGCATGTACATGACGGTCCCTTGACATGAACACACATGCACACACACATACACACAGACACAGAGAGAGAGAGAGAGAGAGAGAGAGAGAGAGAGAGAGAGAGAGAGAGCTATTTTCTCAGAATCCTGGGACGGATTGAAAAGCTAATAAAATTAGCTGTGAATATTGTATAGAGAATAATTTAAATAAATGAAAATAAAGCAATGTGTAAAAAAAAAAAACACATATACTTTTAATTTTTGCATGTTACTTTTGTTTTCCCGAGATGGAAAACCACCTCACAATTTCTTCTAAAGTGTAAAAGAAGGAAGACATGTTCATTATCAATGAGCAGCCATGTACTATTTATAATGCCTTTTACACAGAAAGGGAGTCTCTGGAATGTGCTGACTGCTCTGTTTTTAGGAACTTCTCTCTTGCTCATTAGTTGCCTTGGACAAAGGAATATGAAAGACCAATGGCACCTATGAATTCACTAGAGAATTGATTACATTTTCATCTGCACTGCTCAGTGCCATTGGATGCATATTTATTCTTCGTAAAAACAACTTCACTTGTTTTCTGCGCTCTTGGCTTTTTTTCCCTAAGCACAAATATTGGTTTTTATCTTTAGGTTTGTTTTAACGTGGTGTTATTTGAATCAGCAAAGTAGGGTAACTTTTGTTATTCTATTTATTTTTGTAGCAAGTGAAAACATAGTTACTAAAGGCATTTTTTTTTTGGTAGAATGAAGCAATAAACTGTATATTTCTATTCCCAAGCAAAAAGACAATAAAATATTTGAAAATGAAAATAAAAATATTTGAAACTTTAATCTCTTGCTATTATTCTACCAAGATCATAGGTCAAAGGTCAGCACAACTTTCAATCTCTAAACACGTTCTTTCTGTAAATGTGATTAACAGAGAGACCTGCAAGTGGTCACAGTATAGAAAATTATAGACTATGGGGTACTTAGCACTAAATGGGACATTGATTGCACACACTCCCTTCTAAAAGCTTATAGATTATTGCAGAAGAGTGAGTGAGTGAGTGAGTGAGTGAGTGAGTGAGTGAGTCAGAGGTGGTGGGTGACTACAGGGAACAGTGTCTCCAGTGCACAATGGGGCAGTTGCAATAGGAATGCAGAACACTTGCAACAGGATACACAAGAGTTGTGCAACCTCAAGCTAAACAAAATCCCAGCAGAGAGTGGTGGCTGGGCACAGAGTCCCTTTCCTAGCTGAGGAGCTCTTGGCTACTGATAGCTCTTAGAAAAGGAAGACTCAGTTATCCTTAAGGGTTTGGTCCCTGGTACGTGGACTAAGCCACAGCAGGAGGCTACACATCCAGGAAGAATATATGGGAGGCACACATTATATTTTGGAGAATTAAAAAATAATTTTGATGGGTGCAGAAGGAAGAGGTGGATCTGGGAGGAGTTAGGAGAGAGTAGTGAATAAAATCAGTGTACTTAGTGTGGAATCTTTGAGGAACTAATTTAAAACAAAGAAAAAGGGAATCAGTGTGATACTATTTTCTAGCGTATTTATCATGTTAGAATTTCAAAACAATTATATTAAAAATACGGTGTATATTCATTCTCATTATGAGGAAGAAATATTAGAACTTGGAATATTATGGGAAAGAAACCGATCATTGAAATCATATCTTTCCCTAAATTAATGACTACAATCTCCATATGACAGTATGATGGGCATGACTTTATTCTCAGAGTAGTCTCTTCCACATTGGAGCATAGATCAGGGATTGTAGCAATATGCGGAAGCCATGAAGTACTGTGATTTCTACAACAACAACTAGGGGTGAGGGGAGTCACACAGCTATAGTCATATTCTTATATTTAGGAACAAGCAGGGTTATGGTTTGAATTTTGGCTCTGTCTCCTGCTCATTGCTCCTCTGTGAGGTAATGGGACCTTTAAGCGACTGGCAGTTACAGAAGATAGGCCACTGTGAATGTGACTTGGAATTGAATTAGGGACCTTGCTCTCATATTCTTCCTTCTACCTTTATATATGTCTGGAGGAAGCAGCAGCATGTTTGTATCAGCCATGATGCTCTGGTTCCGTATGGGTGACAGGACAATGAATCCAAGTAATCAGGGAGTGAAATCTAGACATGCAGGAGTCCCAGTAAATCCTTTCCACTTTAAGTAGGGGTAATAATACTCAGATTAGCAACTAGTATAATGAGAAATTTTGTTATCCTTGATATTTTTTGATGTAGGATTGGATGTGATCATAAAAATGACTTCCTCACAAATAAACAAAATTCAGCATACACAAGACCTGCATGGGTGCAACACAATCAAAAACAAAGTCCCGAGAAGCATAAATCCCACCCATAACCAAGAAGCTATTTGTAATGATTCCTAGTAGGAAAAGAAAAATCAGTTTTCTAAAATGGAGTATCAGTGGGTCTATCCTCCACACAAGGGCAGGTCCCATTCTCAGGAGAAGCTGACCAATACAAAATGGCCTTCTTGGTTTTTGTTTTGCTTCTTTTTTGTTGTTGTTGATACTTTAGTTTAATTTTTTGAGAGAGAGAGAGAGAGAGAGAACAACAATGTGTGAACATGAAGGTGAGAGTTCAGGAGGAGTTGCAGGAAGAGAGAAATATGATATATTTTATAAAAATATAATAAGAATTTAAACCAAAAAAATCTTAGTTTGATAAACATGAAAATAGTATAAACATGCTAAGGTTTTAAAGTAGTGTTGATTTTTGATTCTGTTTATTAACTGTTTCAATGGAATCTGGAAAGATAGTTTAGGAGCTAAGAGCTCTTGCTGTAGACCCAAGTTTATGTCCAGCATCCAGTTCCAAAGCTCACAACTACTTATGACACGCAATCCACAGGATGTGACATCCTGTTCTGTCCTCTGTGGATATGTGAATACTTGTGGCATACCCTCAATCAGAAACACATACACTCACACCCACCTAGATAAAAATTAAAATTAAAAAACTACTGTTATACTAGTGAGTTAGAATGAGTCTATATCAGTTTATGAAAGTCACAAGTTAATTTAATAATTGGAATCCCAGAGAGATTTTTCAGTTTTCTCAGGCAACCATCTTTTATTCTATAATGTCACTTTATACAAATTTGTGTCTAGGTCCATGTGTGGCTTGCTCTTAAATACTATAGTAGTTCATGCCCATATGAGTCAAACAGCAATGCCTACCTTCATCAGACCCACAGAAGAGTGAGGCTGTCATTATTCCTTCAAGATAAGAGAGAGGCTCATACAAGTTTTCCCTTCTAGAAGGAGCTACATGCAACTAATTATTGCTAGGGGAAGAGGAAGGCCCTGGTACATTACTCTAATTCAAGTAAATTACACACAGGCATGCTCAGTCAGGCGACTCTGATTAACTACAGTGGGCCACATACACACACCAATTGAGAGCAGAGTGGGAGAGTGGAAGGAGACCTGTGAAGAATGAATCATTAGATAGGAGGGTGATAAATAAGCTATGGTAATGGGAGGCAGGATTTTGATTAAAAACATACATATGCATGAAAACAAAAGAACAAAAATAATTTAAAAAACAAACAAATTTTTTATATAAAGATGCCTTCCACTATCCCTTTAGTGATAAGGTAGGCAACAGGAAATTTAAAATAATATTTCTCAGCCACTCATAGCAGCACACCACTTTGACGCTAGGGGCAGAGGCAGGCAGATTTTTGAGTTCAAGGCCATCCTGACCTACATCATGAGCTCCAGGCCATCCAAAACTATGTAATGTGGGCTTAACTCAAAATATCAATAAATAAACAAATAAACATAGCATTTCTCCTTCCCACAGGGAAATGTTTTTTCTATTGAAATCAAAATAATCGAAAACCAAATCGGTTATAGTGGAAGGATGAGGATTTAAATCTCTTTCTGTTTCCTTTGGTTGGCATGCTATATTGTATCAATACCATAGCTACAAGCTAAAATCAAAAGTAATCACAAATCCTAATAAAATAATCCCTTCTTAAAACAGGATGCTGTTTTGTTTTTGATGTTATTAGATTAGGTTTGCATAAAAACATTTTCATATTAATGAAAAATTCTTTAAAAATAATAATCTCTGCCAACCATCTGGAACTTGCTATCAAATGTCCCTCCAGCAGAAATATTATCTCATGGAACTGAATTTTCACACTATAATCTATGTACCTACTTAATTATTTTATTTGAAAGAACATCAATAGATATAATCACCTAGAGTCACATTACGCTATGGATACTCATTTATTTGGGGTTTAATATCCTTTTAAAATTTCCATGTGGGTCGCCTAACAACTGGAGCAGGGGCTCTCCAGTACTGTATCACCTGGCCTCAGTGGGAGAGGATACTCCTAATGCTGCCGAAACTCGATGGGCCAGGGTGGGAGGGATACCCAGGGGAGGCCCACCCTCTCAGAGAAGAAGGGAAGGGGGGAGAGGGGAAGGGAATCCATGAGGGGGGACCAAGATGTGGACAGTACTTGGGATGTAAATGAATGAATCAGTCAATCAATATCAATTAATCAATAAATAATAAGGGTGAGTGAAGGCTGAATTACAGGTACTTTCCTCCTAGACCATTGCTAGGTTTCTTATTGTGTTCAATGCCATTATATTGCCTCTGTGCAAATGTTACTAAATGTTTAAAGTTAACATATGATACTAGTATCAGTATATAGTATCACTAATTTGTCAAACATATGTTAACATATTGTATTGCATTCAATTACTATTTTTCCTCTTATGGAAAATAGTTTTTTTTCTCTCACATACTATATCATGCTTATGACTTCCCATCCTTCTAATCTTCCCAGTGACTCACCACCTCCTCTCCAACTTGATTCTCTACCTTTTTGTCTCTTATTAGAAACCAAACAAGCTCCTAAGACATAATAAAATAAAATATGAGACAAAACAAAACTAACACACTGGATTTAGACAATTCAAACAAGAGTAGGCAGAAGCAGAGACCCAATTCTTAGCACACCCAGGAATCCTATAAAAGACTAAGGTGGAATCCATAATATCTACAGAGGACCTAGTGCAGACCTGTGCAGGCCCTGTACAAGATGCTCCCGTCTCTGTGAGTTCATGTGCACTTTTCTCATGCTGTTCTCCTGAAGACCTTGTTGTCCTAGCGTCCATCAATTCTGGCTCTTACATTCTCTCTGCTTCATCTTCCACATGGCTCCCTGAACTGTGAAAGGATTTGATGAAGACATCACATTTAGAGCTATGTGCTCTGTCTGACTGCTCCCCCCCCCCTCTCTCTGCTCTCCTCTCTTGGGGTCTCCCCTCCCCCTCTCAGCATATTGTCTGGGTGTGTATTTCTGTATTTGTTCCCATCTGCTGCAAGAGGAAGTGTCTCTGATCAAGGTAGAGCAAGGGAGGATACAGAATATCATTATAAGTCATTTTATTTCCATGGTTTGCTGTTTAGAACAGTAGTATTAGATGTTGCCTTATGTCTCTGGCTATCTAGTCTCTATTTCTTGGTCACCAAAGCAACATCTAGTATGAGTTCTAGCCTGTGAAGTAAGCCTTAAGTCAAACCACTGTGTCCTGATCTTCAAGGCAAACAGGTGGTAGATGCACAGGTTTGTAGCTAGGTTGGTTTTTATGTTTGTCCTTTGGTAGTACTCAGAGTGCATCCCTGTACCAAAAATGCTAGAAAGTAAGGGTGGAGGGTCTACATAGGCACCATCTTCAGCAATGAGGTCTTGTCATCCAATTGTGGAGAGCAGCCTATTTTTCTGGGTTGTTTGAGAATTCTCTTGGGAACCCTTTAGCCAACAAGTCAATTGGATGTAACCCAAGCCCGCTATTGGATAGGTCATTTGATGACAAGAGATGACCAGTTGGGACTTTGTGTCCCCCATTATTTGGTTATTTTATTTAGATCACTTTTATATATGTATACATTTTAGAAAGCTTCTCCTGTATTGTTTCCTGAATGGACTACCCCTTAAATGGCCATTGATTTAAGCTATCTCTCTGCATATTTTCTTCCTTGTATACCCTTCTCTTCCCATTTGATTCTATATTTCAAGTTCCCCTATTATTCCATAACTATCTATACTATTTCCCTTTCTTGACGAGATCTCTGCGTTCTGCATAGTCCATTATTCTATATCTAATCATGGTGGTTCTATGAATCATAGTTTGGTTATCATTTACTTCACAGCTAATATCCATATATTAGTGAATATAGACTATATTTCTCTTTCTGAGTCTCATTTACCACACTCAGAACGATTTTTTTCTAGTTTCATCCATTTACTAGAAAAATTCTATGATTTTATTTGTTTAATGGCTGATGGTGTGAGTTTACTATATTTGTTTTCTCTATTCTTCTATTGAAGGATAGCTAGGTTGTTTCTAGGATATTGTGAATAGAGTAGTTAGTAATGAACATGAACATGGTTTAGTCATAATAATTTTGGTATTTACAGGTTTGTAATAGGCATTTTGATTTTTAGGACTTTTTTTTTCTCTCTTAGTATTCAGTATTTTCCATTACCATGCATGTCTCTTGTCTGCAAAATATTCTTCCCATTCATCTCTTCTTTTTCTCCTTATCATTGTTCTCTCCTTTTCTTTTTCAAAATACCCTGTGGTACTATTAGGAGAAGTGGCCTTGTTGGAGTAGGTGTTACATTGTTGGAGGAAGTATGTCACTGTGGGACTTGATAACCTCCTCCTAGTTGCCTATAACATTCTGCTTTTGGTTGGCTTCCTTTAGATGAATATGTAGAACTCTCAGCTCCTCCTGAACCATTCTCCTGCCTTGATGATAATGGTCTGAGCCTCTGAACCTATAAGTCAGTCCCAATGAAATGTTGGCTGCCTTGGTCATGGTGTCTGTTCATAGCAGTAAAACCCTAACTAAGACATACCCTCAGCCCTTGGATACAATTAACTTTTTTTTTTTTTTTCAGATTAGTGTCATCATGATTCTCACTCAATCTCATCAGGGACACAGATAAGTAACAGGAGGGACATCTGTGATAACTACAGGACCTTTGATCAAACATGGAGTATTTTACTATAGGATACATTCTCCATGTACAGTAGTGGGAAAACTAAAACTTTCTAGATTTCCAGGTGTTTGGGAGACCAGACATTAGAACCTATAGGGTAAATAGAACGGAACACAGGATCAATAACTCTACACAAAATACTTGCAAACAAAATTCAAGAACACATTAAGATTATGCATTGAAGCTAACTTGCTAATAACCCAGAGATTCAAGGCTGTTTCAATATATTAAAAAAAAATCAATGAATTTCATAGGTCACATAAATAAACTGAAGAATTAAAATGACACAGTCACAACAGTGGATGCAGTAAAGGCCTATGACTAAGTTTTCAGGTCTGTGATTGGCCCTGAGAAAAACCAAAAATGAAAGAAACATATCTTATAACATAATGAAGGTTGTATATGACAAATGTATATGACAAATGTATATGATAAATGACCAACTAACATTATAAAAAAACAGGGGAAAAACTGAAAGCATTTCCACTAAAATGTGACTGAAGCAAGTCTTCTGCCTCTATATAATTTTAATCAACAGAGTGCTTGAAAAATTAGCTAAGGCACTAAACTAAGAGAAAGAAATAAAGGGGACACAGATGAGAACCTATGGAATCAAATTATTCCTATCTGTAGATAACATGATCCTATATTCCTAATGCCTTGATCAGGCAATTCCTAAATGTAGAAGTACTTTCAGAGGAGCAGGCTACAACTCTACTCTTAAGAATAGATTCTTCTAATGAAATAAAACAATAATTTACAATGGGTTCCCCTCTGCCCCACTGATAGGCACCACCACTTGAGGAAGCAGAACTTTTGGGGAGTTTGACTGAGCTTAGTCCATGCAGCTACTGGCCAGGTATTGGACTGTCAGGAAGCACTGAGACATCACTCCTGGGATGGGAAAGCACAATCTGAGATGTGAGAAGTGCTAGATGTAGTTGGATGTTTCTCGACCTGAGACAAGGCTGGGCCCTGCAGTTCTCTGACTCTTGAAATATCAGGCACTGCTGGGAGTTTCGAAAGAGCCAAGAAAGGAGTCAGGGGGCTGCTGGCTGGTGATAGTGTTTAGCCTGAAACTAGGGGCGAAATGAACTCTGGTTTGTCCCAGTAATGATTGTCCTTAGGATGGTGGAGGCAGGCTTGGTGGCATTGTGGCTGGGAGTGCAGAGAGGCCTTCTAAGGGAGAATTAAGTTGTGTTTCTGTAGACAACTGTCTTCTACATGGCTCCCCACTAAGGATCTTCATGAAAGATCTAAACAGTTCTAACAGTTTATTGGTTGTTCATGGCAGAAAATGGATGCCTTACTTACCATACCCACTTCTCAGGGTAGACCTGAGATTAAATACCTTTTGCAGGGAGGAAAGTGTGGGAAGGGAAGCTTATTGGCTAAGCCCCCTAGGCCTCTAGGTACCTCATTTGCATGGAGAAGTCTGATTTGGGCCTAAGTGAACATAGGACACATTTCTTTTATATGAGGAACATGGCCCTTGTTCCAGGCCAGGAGTCTGTCAGGGAGTACAGAGAGCTGCCTGAGTCTTAGGTTTGTGCCCACTGAGTCTCTAGTTTTCAACCTACTCTACCTTACCAAACTTCCTGGCAGGGATTTATGTCCCAATATTTACTAAGTTTACTGATTTTTTTTCAATTTTTTATTAGATATTTTCTTAATTTACATTTCAATTGCTATCCCGAAAGTTCCCTCCCCCCTCCCCCTGCCCTGCTCCCCTGCCCACCCACACCCATTTCTTGGCCCTGGCTTTCCCCTGTATTGGGGCATATAAAGATTGCAATACCAAGGGGCCTCTCCTCCCAATGATGGCCGACTAGGCCATCTTCTGCTCCATATGAAACTAGAGACACGAGTTCTGGGGGTTCTGGTTAGTTCATATTGTTGTTCCTCTTCTAGGGTTGCAGACCCCTTCAGCTCCTAGGGTTCTATCTCTAGCTTCTCCATTGTGTGGCCCTGTGTTCCATTTTATAGATGACTGTGAGCATCCACTTCTGTATGAGACAGCTATATCAGGGTCCCTTCAGTAAACACTTGCTGTCCTTTGCAATAGTGTCTGAGTTTTGTTTTCTTAGTGGTTCAACAATTTGGAAAATGCTCTTTGGAGGTCAGGGTTGAAGAGAGAGCAATAAAAGAGAGAGGGAGAATTGCAGTGAATCTATAGCATAGATGTCTATGTGACCCACTTAAGGATGACCTAAAGAACATAGGACTTTGTAGGATGCATATTTGCCTATAAATATTAAACCAATAAATATACATTGCCCTTTCACCTGAGAGCATGCTGCAATTGTTAAAGACAATTTCCCTCTCTATCAGTTCAGGTCTGCTTTTCTAATCTGTCTCCAGTCTTCTAGATTGACTGGATCCTGACTAAGACTGGAGACTGATAAATGTGAATAGATTAACTTATGACATCTGTGATTTTTTAAACCAGATGAGTTTCCCATTTTGAACAGTAACAGTTGTCAAAATGAGCCTTAGGTGTACCGTGCTCGAGATCATCTGCAGAATTGCTTTTCTTATCTACTGAATTTTAAATAGCATCTTTAGCTGTTATTATTATTTTTTTGTTATGTTGGAGGAAGAAAATAATTCTATTCAGTGAGATGAAGTCCGGGCTTTAAATAGAAACCAAAATTACCAGGTGACATTTAATTGAATCCAAGATTAAATCTGAAGCATGAGAGGGGTGGGCAAGTAGTGATGCTCTCCCTCCTTGGTGGTTAATTTATGCTTCACGCTTGGCTAATAAGACCTAATATGTATATGGAACAGGCTAATAAATTTGCATTGACTGATTGTGACAAAAATAGTAATCTAAATAATTTGAAAAAAGTCTAAGTGTTTTAGTTAAAAATTAATGGTAGTTTAGCAATATTATGACCTAATTTCTATCAAAATAGTTATCTGTCTCATTTTGTTTGTGAAATCTATGGCCAATGCTATTTAAACTATAATTTGTGTTCAATATTGGACCTGGAGAAACAACACAGTGGTACTCATATTTAAATTAAGACAGTGTACATTTTATAAGGGACTTCTGAGCAAACATGGCTGTGAAAATAAGTCAAACAGAATCCATGCCTTCATTGTCACAAGGAAACTTCTCTCATGGTTACAAGGTGATACATTGATAGTGTGCAGTGCAGAAGGGAAAAGCTCAAGCATATGCTAATTCAAGTTATGTCTATCAATTAATAAAACCCTACTAAAATAAAGCTTTGGCATTGTAATTCAGTTCATGTGACAAGAGTAAGTTTGGGGCATATTTTTAAAACTGGCAGATGTGTTTAGCATACAGTGGCTTACTACTTGCATAGGCTGATCCTTTAAAGGCGAAGGCGCACAGATTAAAGCCTCTCCACTTAACCCATGAGTATACTATTTGTGCTTGAAACATTAATCAAAGCTTTTTAAAATGCTGACTTTGGAGTGAGCAGAAGAACAAAAACAATCTCTGAGAACTGACTGAAATAAAAGCAACTAGCTGGAGAGACCTATCATCTCAGTAGCACATGGTGCAGGATGTTGGTCATTGCCATAGCAACCGACTGTGCTTTGTTGCGTTGTGAAAATCTGTATGTGATATGTACAACATTCCACTGAGGAGGCTAGTCCATTTCAGGGAGGGGCAATGTAATATGTTTCCACAGGTAAAGGTGAGTATTTGAGGAAGGATGATATGGAAAGCAAGTCATCAGCAGGAAAGTCCCAGACTATTGTGATTTGAGACCAGTCTTAAAAGCACTGCTTTTGCTGATCTTCACCCTTTACTTTATTAATAAGACCCACACCCCAGCACTTTTGAGAAATAACTTAAAAATTTTACATGTTTTGTTCCTTGACACACTGTATTGAACAACACGCTCAATGGAAGGAAGCAGGTAGATATTTCACTTCCATATTTTATGGTTATCATATTTTTATCAAATAGATTACATCAATGCTCAGGATAAATGCAACACATTGAATATATGTGAGCAAATGTACATGCATCAGATTGTTTTGTGTTGAGGAATTATTCGTATAAACAGCTTGTTTTGCTTCCTAACACTTTTTTTATAATTTGAATTATACTTCCAGAGTATGGAGAGATTGTTCAGCCCTTAAGAGCACTGGCTGGGAATTGGGGTCTGGTTCATATCACCAATAATTGAGGTTCAAAAGCATCCTTAACTGAAGGTCCAGTGCTTGCTGTCATGCCTTCTTTGGCCTACACGGACACTGCATATGCATGAGGTACACATACATACACTCAGACAAATGCATGTATTATAATTTTTATTTTCTTTGAAAGGCCAAAGAAGGGATCACAGATTTTCATCTGGTCACACAATTATCTCATTCAGGTTCTTACATGACTGACAAAAACAACAAGACATTAGCATGACATCTGACACCCCACATCGAAGCAACCATACAAAACCTCATTTCCATGGTGTGATCTACCAGGTTAATTGCCTTCTAAACCAAAATAAACATGTTTATATAGAAAATAAAAACAGATTTTAGAGATTTTCTTTTATCTTATTCGTCATAGTATGTAAGCTGTTTTAAATAGTGAAATCATTAAATTGTGCTTTGAAATAGATTTATAGCTTTGCCTATGTTTATAAAAGAGAAAGTGTCATACATATTCTATATGCTTATATATTCATATGTAAATATGAATATAAATAATATGAGGAATTATTAATATAAATAACTTGGTCTGTTTTCCAACACTCTTGTGTATTTTGAATTACACTCCAGGGGATAGAGAGATGGTTCAGCACTTAATAGAACTTGCTGAGGGCCTGGACCCAGCTAAGCACTACTTTGAGGAACTAGAAAAAGGAAATATTTAATTCCCCCCAAAGCGGAATTAAGAAAATAATAAAATGAAACACTGAAACACAAGACCTCTAAATGAGTGAATAATTACAGAAAACATTTCTGTGACACAAAGTGTGAAAGATAAAAACTACCCAGCAAAAGGGCCACGAGGCTAATTATCGAGGAAGGAAGGTGCATGTGTTGCATTACCAGATTACTGACAGCAGGTAGGATGTCACTTTTGATTTAACAGAGATTAAAATAACAAGGTAAATGTCAAAGTCTATACCAACAAAATGGGGGAATTAGTCACATTCTTACAATAACAGATGATGAAATTTATAGCTCAAATAAATGACAAATACCAAATGACTCTTGTCAGATTTTCAAAACAGATATTTATAACTGAGACACCTATGAAGAAAATTTAAGTTCTGGCTGGTTCATTGTTAATATTCATGTGTTGTAAATTCCTGGGCAAGCAAGTAGAAGAACCACTTTATTACTTATTCTTCAAGAAAATAAAGTATGATAAATTGGAAAGAGGATAGATAATTCTCACTGATGTCATGAAATGAACACATATATAAAATTTTAAAGGCTCAACAAAAATCATAATTAATAAGGTAGCAAGCTAAAAGAAATTTAATATCTAAATCAAGCTTATTCCTAACCACCGGTTAGTAAACAACTGAAACTGGAGACTGAATCACCATTACAACGGCATAAAAACACATCAGTAAAATATTGCACTACTATGCATTAAAAACTACAAATTGTTTCAGGAGAAAATTAAAGGAAAGCTAAGTAAATTTGGCAGAATGTGTTTATAGACTAAATAACAACTTTAGGATGGGAGGAATTTTTCTTCAAATAATTTCAATCTTACCTCTTATTTTATGAAAAATTTTCAGGTTTGTAAAACTTTCACAGAGAAGGAAATGTACAGGTATGAATGAAGAATACTTGTGGGAAAGGAAACTAACATTTACACACAAGGTACCGATTCCTCTTCTACCTCATTAAAGAGAAATTAAACATTTCATTAGTATATACAAAGTATATAAATGTCCATAGTAGTTTTCTTTAGAGTAATTCAAAACAGTAGGCAATCTAATTGTTTCTTAGCTAGTGAGACATTAGAAAAACCTTGCCTTGTCCACGTAATGGGAAATCAACTCCAGCATATGGTTGAACTAATGAGATACACAGTGACATAGATGAATCTAAACATATTTGTTAAAAAATAATAACCACAGAAGACTATGTGTCATATGATATAACGTAAGCAAAATACTATGAAAATCAGATTTTGTTCACAGTAAGCAAATTGTCACCAAACATTGGGGTTATGATAGTACTTATTTTAAAACAGCATACAAGAACCTTTTAGGGATACAAAGATTTTTTTAAAAAAATTTAATATGATATTGTATTAAGCAATAATTATTTTTAAGACTTAACAAAAACCATACTTTGAAATTATACTAATAATTAAATGTAAACTATGCTTTAATATTGCACATTTTAGGTTGTTTATATTAAAACAATTAAATTTTGATATAACTTACATGTAGTGATTGATGTACCATATTGTGAGTTATCTTGAGTCACTGAGTTTACAGTAGATAGTTGTAGGATTCCTAAAAGTTATTTTTCAAAGTCTATTTGATATATGACTTGATTTTCACAGACATTTAATCATTCTCCTGATGATTTTTTTGAAGTAGAATATTTTGAATTTATTTGTAAGAAGCTGAAAAGTGAGCTCTACTTACACAGCAACATCTCACGGTACCACACTCACTGGGACATGATTCAATCAAAAGTGTTACATACTAAAATTGACTTGCAAGTCTCCCTCTCACATGAGATCAGAAAATGTTTAGTAACTGTGCGTGCGAGATTTTTGTCAACTAGACAAATGCTAGGGTCATCTGGGATAAGGGAACCTCAAGCTGAGAAAAATGCTTCTATCAGATTTCCTGTAAGTAAGCGTGTGGGACATTTTCTTGATTCATAATTGATATAGGAGGGTCCAGATCCCAGTGGACAAGTAGGCCTTGGTTGTATAAAGTTGAAAGCTAAATGATCCACGGAGAGAGGGCCAGTTAGTACCACTCTTGCATACTTTCTATTTCACTTTGTGAAAGAAAGTTCCTGAAAAGAAGCATTATCTAGCTGTGAATGAAAAGTTTCTGGAAGCAGTCGGTCTGCAGAAATTGCAGGACTGGTTAGAAGTTTAGTACTGTTGAGAAATTGGAATTTTACAGGTCCAGAGGCTAATTATCATAATTTAGGTTAGTTTTATCCTTCTGAAACATACTCATACTCCATTCTGTACTGAAAGCACCATGTAGGGGGGGTTAACATAACAGAATATAAACTTCTTCCAATCCAAAGGCTAAGAATATCATCAAATATCATTGTAGACCTTAGATTAGCTCCCCCTATTTTATTATACCTGCAGTTCAGGTGTACTAGGCAAGGAATTTTAAACTTGCCTTAATTTATGTTGTTCTTTGATCTGTACAATCATCAAAATTTCACGAAACGGGCTTGTTGGGGTCCACTGCCCGCAGTGGACTGGGTTCCTGGAGGATTGGCCCTAAGCTGAAATGAAACGAAGGGAGAGGGGGAAGAAAGAAGAACTCTGAGGCTACATGGTTGCTTCTGCTTAGAACGACTGTTTAATGGTGGACAAGCATTTGGGGATAAAGGAAAGGAAACCCCGCCCCCAGTCTTCTGGGCAGGCGTTCTGGAGTTTGGTGGGAACCCTGAAGTCTCGTGACATCTTGCAGGTTGCAGCAGGTTGCGGCAGGTGGACTGGTCGTAGGTGGGCCTCTGGTAAGCTGGGCGGAGCCTGGGGATCTGGCAGACACACAGAACCTGGTTGCCAGGTGGAGCCGGGCTATGTCTTAGCCTAATTAACAAAACAACAGGTGCCATCGGGTGCAGCTTTCTCAAGGCTTCGGTCTTAGCACCAACTATGTTGGTGGAGAAGGGGTACCACACGGGCTCCAGACTGGAACATGGAATTGGAGCCGTGTTCTTGGGAGGTGGCCATTCAGAATGGCTCCAGAATAAGCCATTTCTTATTTTCACACAGAGGAAAGCTGTGGTTTTTAGAAAGGAAAGATACTTCCTTCCGGTTCCTGCCAAGATTAGTCACTGTCTTTGGGAACAGGACAGTTAGGGTTTAGAACTTGGTCCTACTTCCTGTTCTCCCTCTTGCCTGCTGTGTGGATGCAATGTGATCCTCTAACTTACTTCCACCAGCGCCTTCATGAGTTTCTTCCTGCCTTTCCTGCCCTGGCAGACTCTATCCCTCTGGAACTAAAAGCCAAAAGAAACCACCCGAGTTCTATCTTAGAAGCAGGAAAGAAACTAATGCAAATTTGGTACTTGGACTGAGGCCTTCATGTGACAAACATACTATGTGGCTTTTATGTCTTTGGATTAATTCATGGAAGAGTTTGGAACCCTGGGTTGGAAAATGGTGTTTGAGTGATAATGGGATCTATTTTCCTAATTTATTTCAACTTCTATATGTTTTTACTATGATTTCATGTGGACTATGCAAGAAAACATGTACTTAGCAATTTTCTTTTGTTTTTAGTAGAGTTTTGTTCTCATCATCTTCTATATACTAGTTTTTTTGCTCTTAACCTTGCTTTAAAATTCTCTCCAGAATGCTGTCTTGAATGGATTCTAGCCCTGTTTCTGATAGAATACTCATTTATTTATTACAGGACTGCCATTGCCACCTCTGTCCATATTTCAGTTAAGAGAAAGCCCAAAGAACACAGCTTTTCCTGTTCAATAATATGATTTTTCCCAGTAATACAATTTTTGTATAATTCTCTGTTTTCAGCCACCGTCATATAAATATAGTGATAATTTTATATCTTAAAATATGTTGTGATTTCTTAAGTGAATTCAAGTGTTTGAGTAGAGCTTAAGACATTTTAGAGGGATCTTGGAAGATAAGAATGCTTTGTGAAATGTGGATACCAGAGGCCTCATCTGTAAGGTTTTGGAAATAAATGAGTATTCTATCAGAAACAGGGCTAGAATCCATTCAAGACAGCATTCTGGAGAGAATTTTAAAGCAAGGTTAATAAGAGCAAAAAACTAGTATATAGAAGATGATGAGAACAAAACTCTACTAAAAACAAAAGAAAATTGCTAAGTACACGTTTTCTTGCATAGTCCACATGAAATCATAGTAAAAACATATAGAGGTTGAAATAAATTAGGAAAATAGATCCCATTATCACACAAATAATTACGCATAACAGCTATTTAGCACTATTTAAAATAGTGTATACTTACTCTTTGTCTTATAGCAAAACCAACTGTGCTTTATCAGTAGGCTTTTCAGCTTGAATTGGAGCAATAACTGAAGTCCAGGCTTCCCAGGGCACTGCTCATTTAAGAGGAAAAGTAGCCTGTGATGTTCTGATAGAACAAGGAAGAATACGTTAAAGCCCAATGGAATATCAATTAGCTGACAAGTGCCTGTAATCAGGGTTGCCATGGTGATGGTACAGGCAGGACAAGAAAACAGAGTCCTACAGGACTGCCATTGCCACCTCTGTCCATATTTCAGTAAAGAGAAAGCCCAAAGAACACAGCTTTTCCTGTTCAATAATATGATTTTTCACAGTAATACAATTTTTGTATAATTCTGTTTTCAGCCACCTTCATATAAATATAGTGATAATTTTATATCTTAAAATATGTTGTGATTTCTTAAGTGAATTCAAGAATAAACTCGTTGTATTTTCTGGTCATTTAAGTGAGATTTGAAATTATTTACTTGAGCTTTTTTCTTACTTCTTATCTTATTTTTGATTTATGTTGAGGCTATTACAGACCATGGAAATACTTTATGGGTTTTCATTGTTTGTTCTGTGTGTGCGCATGTGTATATGTACATATGCCTGAATGTGGAGACCAAAGCTCAGTCTCAGCTATCTTTCCTCCGTGTCATCCACCCGTGTTTTGAAATTGTCAAGCTCTCACTGGATATGGTAGCTCTGATTGGGGTAGGCTGGTTTTGCCAGCAAGCTCAAGGAACCCTTCTGGCTTTATTTCCCCATTGCTGCTTGCAACACCACACCACCCAGCTTTGTATGTCCCTACTGGGGACCAAACTCGATCCTCACTGATGTGAAGAAGTAGCTTGCCAAGGATCAGCCTGGACTTGGAGAGGGGTTCTGAGTAAGGGATGTTCTTGGGAGTGACTAAAAGTACAACTTGAATTCAAAACATGGGTACAAGCTCTATCTGTGTTCGGCTGGAGACAACTTTCTGAAGATTACCAGACAGCTTGGCTCATATACCAAAGCTAACTCTTTAATTTACATATCAATTCAATTGTCCACCCCAGGTTCCCTTTTGATTATCCTATGAAATTGCATATTTTTGACCTTAGTCCCTTGACTCCTAAGAAAAGATAGCAAGCACATTTTTCTTAATATTGGA
>CACVCL010023076.1:0-25343 GCA_902729485.2 Mus minutoides
TCATTCACTTATAATGTCTAGCCCTCCTTCCCCTTACAGTAGGCTTTCTGAAATTCTCTCTACAGGCATTGTGAGATTATATAGCACTGGATCAGTTATTAACATCAGCAAAATGAATTTCAGAAAGCAAGGACCAATTTTTTTGTTCTCATATTTCCTCTTAGAAATTAGCTTTTTCATGTACATTGGCTTTTTTTTTTTCAAGTAAGTAGTCTCTCCCCCATAGCCAAGATAACTTTTCAAATTAATATAATGATTTGTTCCATTCTAGGGGGTAATTATCTATAATGTTTTATTTTTAGAGTAATATCCAGTAATTTTCAGAAGCTGGAGCTTGTCATAAAATCATTGAAAGATAAGTAATGTTCTTCTGAGTCCTCTGGGAGACTGGCTCAGTGGATTCCATCTCTACTTAAGAAGGGAATTTAGCATTCAGGTTTACAGCTTATATAAACTACAGGGAGTTGTGGATGTGGGCAGATAGGGATGGTTGTGAAAGAAAATACAGTTGAATGGAGAAAAAGTTAGGAAATACGTCTAAAAATTGGATATATGTACTCTATTTAAGAAGAAAAATGGAAGGTTGTAATTCTATAATGTTGCTGATCATAGGTGTGCAACCTGCTCTTGCTAAGAAGAAACAAAAGGGTTGAATCATTCAGAAATCATCCTATCTTAGCTACTCTTATACTGTACTGACAAAGCCCCATGACCAAGGCAATTTATATAAGCAACAGTCTTCTGGGGATTTACAACTTCGGAGCCTGAGTTCATTACCATTATTGTGGGGAGCATGGCCATAGCCAGTCAGGCATGGCACCAGAGCATTGGCTGGGAGTTTATACTCATATCCACATGCATGAGGTATACAGAGAGAGAGCAAACTTGGAATGGCATGGGCTTCTGAAACCTCAAATCCTGTCACCAGTCACACATCTTTTCCAGCAATGCCCCACTTCCTAATCCTCTCTAAACAATTCTGCTGATTGGGGACAAGGTATTTAAACACATGAGCCTATAAGGGTCATTCCAAATTATACCACCACCACCCCCAATCTGCTTTTTCTTTCTTTTTTGGGGGGGCATATCCCATTTTTTAAATTTCTAATGAGCTCTAAATATTAAGTCTATTTAGCTCCTGGGAGCTCCCAATGACAGAAATGGCATCCAGTATAACTAGTTTTGGCATAGTGTGATTCAAAATGAGACCAATGTGGTCATAAGAGACCATGTCACAGAGGCTCGCCGAGGTAAGGTTAAGAATTTGGTATTGTATGTAAAAAGAGGGAGGCTTTCACAGTTTTGGACATAGATGTGGAAACATTATTTTTATAGGCTTTTCCAAATGTGGAGTAGAAGGCATGTTGGGATCGAGGATATGATAGTAACCCAGGTGAGCAGAAATCTTCTTTTGATAGCCCAGAATGGAGTATGGGGGAGAGATGCATGGCAGTTCTGGGAATCATCTTTCTGTAAGAGTCAGTGATTCAGCCATCCAAAAGGACTTGATTAGGCAGCTATATTGCTGATGCATCATTGAAGATGATCCTGACTCTTCTAGGAGATATAATCTCATAGCAGCTTTCCTTGTCCCCAGGCTCTTAAAATAATTTCTGCCCCATTTCACTGATGTCCCCTGAGCCTTAGTTATAGGAGTGGGTTGGTAGATGCATCCATTGGGGCCAGGCATACTCACAGGCATTTGTTGTCTGTGTTTTAACTGTTTGTGATTTTTCTATAATGATTTCTTTTTCTTGCAAAGACAAGTTTCTTTAATAAGAAATGAGAGCTATATTTACATGAAAGTAGAACAGTAGATGTTTAGAATGCAGTCAGGTGTGATGCTGGCTTTATATATGGATGGTGGTAGTAGGGTCTTTAAGATCCATGAGCTTGTTAGCACTGGAGTTGGCTAGGTTCCCATGGCCAAGGCATGATTTACCTCCTGTTCAGTGGCCTTAAGTCCAGTTACAGAGCTGTTGGTTGTCACCAAGATAGTAAACTGCCTAAATAAAACTGAAGAAAGACATTGTCAATAGGAAAAATAGCATAGAAGGGGGAATCTCATGGGGCCCACCTGTAGACAAAGAAGTACACAGGCGAAGAATGAATGCTGAGAGTGGAAAAATTGTCTTTTCCAGATATAAAACTCCTAATTTGTTATCTAAAACCAGTGGTCAGTCCAGAACTCATATACATATAAATTATGCTTGATAGACTGGGTTGTATTTATATATTATTGATCCTTATATATTTAGAAATAAAAAAACTGAAAGGTAAGAGGTCATAATTTCAAGAGGGAGCCTTGAAAGTTCTTAAAGGAAGAAAGAGAAAAACATTAAAGAATAAAAACTTTAAGAAGGACTTCAAAAAGCAACTACCATTCACCATTATCTCAGCGGTGGGCCATGTGTATGTATGTGCATGCATGTGTGTTTGGGAAGTGTTACCTGAGACTAGTCAGTTAAAGCTGGCAGCAGGTAAAGGGTTTTGTAAGTTTTCCTATGAAATGTAAATGAGCTGAGGAATCTTAGCATTTGTTTTCCTTTTTGTAAAACATTTTCTCCTGTTACAAATTTTTCCAGCTTGGAACTTTCAGTAAGTGAGATGTCAAATTAAGATAGACGTTTTTGGAATTTTACCAAATGGTTCATGTGAGTTCATGAGCATCACTTGCTGCCAGATGGCTAAGAACAATTATCAAGCATTTCTTTAGATGCGCATGTTTTGGGGAAACTTTATAATAAGTAACCAATTTCACCCCGCATTTGCCTGGGAAGAGGATCGAAGGGGAAATAATAGTTAGGTTATCTAATTATATACAATTCACAGGATTCTGAGGATTCTTAATAAATATTAAAAAGGAACTTTGCAGGCATTAAAACTAGAAAGCATGAGATTTTTCAAAGTCTTCTGGTCAGAAAACCTGCAACAAGATTGAGATAACTCCTCAATCCTCCATTTTGAGGTACAGAAAAATTCTGCTATGGTTTTATAGGTAAATTGAAAATTGGGGATCCAGAGTGGTATGTATGCTACCAGGATTTAAACTAATATGTCTGGAGGGTATTTCAATGCCCTTACTATAGTTGAGGTACCCCAAGCCAGATGAATGAGGGTACCACATGTGTTCTCAGCTCCTTAAGTTCTATGAGCAAGAGCTTGAATGTTCAAGTGACTCCCAGTCCATCATCCTGTTGCTCATTGGTCTGATATATTGCTTTCATTCCCTGGCCAGACTTTATGTGGCTGGTTTTGTATGTCTGTGTTGTTTTATAAACTTTCTCAAATCTACCTCTTGATAGGGCTAAATATGTTTCTAAATCAAATTTAATCTTTTTTGGTTTCTAATGTGATTTCAATGAAGGCTTATTTCCAGTGCAATGGTTTTTGCAATTATAGTGGAGGCTCAGCTTATGTGCAGCTAATTTATGCAAATTCGACTGTACGTGCATAGCAAATAAAGACAGAACTATTTAAATGGTGCAGAGAATTCTGTCCTCTTTTCCATGCCTTGAGCATGTGCCCCAGAGTACAAGCAAAGATTTTATTTTCTTTTACCCTCTCCCCCTTCCCTCTTTCCCTTACATTTTTATAGGGCAAAGAATTTGAGTAAAATTTTATTATTTACAAATACTTACTTTTCACACATCACAGTCCCTAAGCATCCGTCTTTACTTCACTTGTTCAAATAAATAGAATTCTTTGCTATAATACTAGAGGGGGGGAATGTTTTACTTGGGTTAATATATTCATTTAATATAATAATAACAGATTATATCTAGCCACTATTACGGATATAGGGAATACAATAGTCATAGAAAAAGTCTTTGATGTTGAATACTTTACATCATGGAGACTTGTGACATAGGCAATATCAGCTTCAGCATACTGTGTCCAAAGATATTTCTAGATTGATGTGGTTGTGTGAAGTTGTCCCTTAAGTGATAACTCTTGATAGTAAACCTCATTTATAGCTGTAATTGACCTGGCATATATGAAAATATTCTAAAGAAATACTTGTATCTCTGAATCTATCAAATTTCTGAAGCAACAGATCCCTGCCCCCCAACATGGGAATTTCCTCCAGATTCTCATGCTAAAAGAAAGAAGTCCCAGCCAGCATGGGAGCTTGTCTCCTAGAATGAGATTTCCCATAGTTCTATAAATATGTAACATCATCTCATATGCTGAGACCAAAGCTACAAGATGATGGTTCAGTGACTGTAAGGATCATACCAGGATTGCTTAGATGTGCATATCCCCAGCCCTGTTTGTAAATTTTAACTCTTCTTTAGTACTTGAAAGACAGACTTGGAGAATAGTAATTGGACTTCTTTGCCCCACTACATTTAATCAATCTCCTTTTTGTGCTTGTCACTATTAATTTGCATCCTTAATTGGCTTATTAAGGATGGGTAGTCAAACTTTGATTGGGCCTCAGGCAGTGACCCTCAAAGTTGATAACATAAACACTTTGAGATGCTAGAAAAGCCTGCCAAAAGGAACCATTCTCTTGCTATATGATACAGAACTCTTTTCCTTTGTGCTTTTCTAAGTAAATGGGAAATTGGTGTTCACACACCAATCTACTTGTGCATATTTATAACAGCAGATCTCATAATTGCCCCACACTTGAAATCAACTGACATGTACTTCATGAAGCAAATAGATAAATAAGCTGTCATACATCTACATAATGGAGCATCATTCAGTGCTAAAAGCAAATGAACTATTGAAATACTTATGAAGGAAACTTAAATGCATTTTACTAAATAAAAAATAAAATATGCTACTCTGTAACAGATGTTTATTATGAAATTAGAGACATGAGGTAACTGTCCTGGAAGAGATGAAGACATTCTAAAGAGATACTTTTGTCTCTCACTTTGACTATCAAACTATTGAAAAGATGGACACTAAAAATCTAGACTTCCTCAAGGAATTTCATGCTAGTTAGCTTATCAAGAACCAGTGACCAAGCTTCACTTGTTGGAGCATTAGATAGTCAACCTCAGTCAAGGAGAAGTGACATTATGAAAAAGAAAAAATATGATAGAGACAATGAATCATATCTATAGTAGAATATAGTAGCCATACTATAGGGTCAGTGAAATGATCAGTAGTTATGAGAGATCTGGAGGGGGGAAGGGGTAGATAAATGTTGTCCAAGAATTTTTATGACAGATAACTATTGGGTATGAGACTGTAGTGATGGATATGTGTTACAATAGACAGTTCAGAGCTCTAGTGCGTAATGCACTACTATAAACTATGAACTCTGGATGGTCATGTGACCTTTAATGATTCATTGACTATAGCACAGTTATCTTTCTGGTTTTCGGAACTGTTGGTGGGACATGCTGTGTGGTTAGGAGTACAAGGAAAGCACGGTGGTTTATGGAAACTTTTTGTATGTAGAGATCAATTACTATGAACCTAAAGCTGTGTGTATGTATACCCATATGCAGCTATAACTAACCCTGATTCCCACCATTAGCAATTAATCTTCCCAAGCCACAATCTATTCTCTCATCTGAATTTATTGTATATACTTTCTTATTTAAGGGATAATACAGTCTTAACAGGATCACAGAAACATTTCATTAGATGCAGTGTTGTACGTGAAGCATGGTTGTGGAGGACTGCACCTAAGCCTTTGTGGTGCATCTTACCCCAACCAGCCCAGTGACCTTAGATAAACCATTCTATTTCCATCTTTAATATATATGATTCAACTGGCTTATCCCCATGGCTTTCTTCCATTTTGTTTCTTAAAATACTTTAGCTGAATGATTAAGAATTTTTCCTAATCATTGAACCATATTAGAATACAATTCCTCCACTGTAATGAATTTCAAGTTATTTTTTTGTTCCTTGAGTAATAAAAATGTTTTAAAATGTATAGTCTGTCCAGTATTGTGGGCTTCCCTATGGGGTATATTCTGAGAATTCCTTATCAAGCTCCTTGTAAATGCTCGCAGAACGATTTCTTACACTTATGGCTAGAATGATATATGGGAATTCAGGGTTCCCTCTTGGGGTCCTCAGTCTCATTAATACAATAATTTAAGAATGGATTCAAACATAAAGTCAAGGACAATTTTATTAGGGTTTAAAAGAAAAATCCCCAGGGTGGGCAGGCTTAAATCTCAGCAGCTACAGGGATGAAGAGGATGGAGTAGAAAAGAAGGGAAAAAAATCACTCCAATTTAGACTGCATGAAATGGATATGAGAACATGCTCGACTAGCAGCAATATGGTGGGGAAGGCAGGCTGGAGAAAGAGTAGGGAGGCACAGTGTTGGTGAGACCCCCAAGTGTTACAGAAAGCATGCTTACAAAAGAGACAAAGAGAAGATGAGGAGAAGCTAAAGACTTCTGAAGCTTTAAAGCTTTGCTCCAGTATGGTATTCTGGAGCAGGGATTCTGGGAAGGAAAATATAGTATCTTATTAAAACAACAATTTCTTCCACCAATCTCTTTATCGGTAATCACAGGGAGTCTGCCTGGCTAGGGGTGGTCCTTTGGCTAAGGAATTGACCTGGCCCAAATGAAAGTTAGACCTCTATCCAGGCCTAGTACTTTTTTTTTTCTTGACAATCAAGAGGGTTTTTTTGGATTTTTTTGTTTTTGTTTTTTAATAGCCCTTTATTGCTACTGTAACAAAATTAAAGTTTATTTACAAATCTGTGGTACTTGCTTCCTGGGATTCTGTTGGAGAGAAATGTTCAATGGAACCTATTGGATATAGATGAGGACAGTCATTTCATTTTTAACTTACTGCTTCATAAGATATTACTGTCCTCAGGTGCCCTTCTGTCTTTATGCACATGCTTATGCAGAGGTGTACATGCACGAGCACATAAACACACATTTAAGCCTGTGTGTATGTGTGCAATGCATGTAGCAATCAGAGGCCAGCGTCAGACATTTTTCTTTCTTGTTTTCAACCTTCGCTTTAGAGACTCAGCCTCTCACTGTATTTGGAACACACTGATTTTTCTAGTATGGCTGACCAGTAAACTCCAGCATTTCCTCTGTCTCCACCCCACTCCCCATTGCCAGCATGGATGTTACATACGGTGACTTCACACTCAGCATTTTACATGAGTGTTAGTTATTTAAACTTGGGTCCTCATGCTTGTGCCAGAGGCATTGTACAGGCAGAACCATTTTGGCAGCCCATAATACCATCTATTTACTCGTATTTTTAAATACCATAAAACAGCACAGAAAATTGATTCTTATTGTGGTGTTTTCATACATTATATCATGTTATCTTGTTCTTATTGACCCTCCTAATGTACTACTCCTTCATTCTTCTTCTCCCTTCCTGTCAACTCCTCTATTCATCCCATAGTCCTGTCTTTTGTGTCCATGTCACATGACACCCTTTATTATTTTTTTTTTCAAAATACTGAGTTTAAAATTAGAGCCCAAGCTATGGTACATTCTTGTAATCCTAGAACAAAAGAGAAAGACATGTTTTTGGTAAGTTCAGGGACAGCCAGATACTCATAATAGATTCCTGTATACCTACTCAAAGCTATAAAGCAAAAACCTGTTTATTTTTTTTTTAAACGAAAGAGAAAGAAATGGAGAAAAAGTAAAATGATATAAAGGAATAGATTTCTGCTTGCCACCCAGCTTTTGGCCATCCTATGACTTTGCAGTATTTGTCTCAACCATTTAAAGGGTAAACCATCACAAATTTTATAGCTTCTTATAGAAACAATTTTTAAAATAATATTGGCCTATCTCCATTGTAAATGTGTTGAGAAATTATTAGGAGTAGAATATATTTAAAAGGATTAAAATCATCTACAGCACTGCAGTTAGAGAAACTCCACCTGCATTCTATAGGTGCTTAATGCATGTCTACCTAACAAATGCTGCTTTCCATAGAGGATGTGCAATAATGGAGTCTTCAATAGGCAGAAATCTGGTGCAAAATATCAGCGATGTATGACTAGTCTGTGTGCATCTACTGGCCCTCCAGGGGCCAAATTCCCACTCATAGCATCTTTTCCTCCTTAAGCATTTAATTGTTTACCTTTAATATGATAATGACATTCTTAACACAACATATTGGTAATGATATGATACTTAGTAATAAATAATATATTCACTTTTCAAATAATTGAACACATTTTTTCAATTAGTTTTTATTAGATATTTTCTTAATTTACATTTCAAATGTTATCCTAAAAGTTGCTCCCCTTCCCCCTGCCCTGATCCCCTGCCCACCCACTCCCACTTCTTGGTCCCGGCATTCCCCTGTATTGGGGTATATAAAGATTACAATACCAAGGGGCCTCTCCACCCAATGATGGCCGACTAGGCCATCTTCTGCTACATGTAAAGCTAGAGACACATGTTCTGGGGGTTCTGGTTTGTTCATATTGTTTGAACACATTATTCTTATGTGTTGTTTGTACATCAAGGTCCAGGTAATATGAGTCCATTAACATAGGCTTGGGGGGCTCGGTGGGTAAAAGCATGTGTTGTGCAAGCAGGACCATCTGAGCTCAAATCGTCAGAACCCATGTCAAAGATGGATCTAGTATTACTCTGGACTTCTATGGGAAATGGGAAGATGAAACAGAAGAAATCTAGAAGCTTATGGGTTATCCAGTCTGCCATATGTAGCAGAGGAACAAGAGACAGTTGTCTCCAACAAGGTAGAAGGTGAGAATGGTCCCAGAGACGGTCTTCGGAATTGTCAAGTATGTACCTGCATTTACATGCAAGAATGTATATGCATGTAACCCACTACCCACCCCCACACATGCCCACACATGCATACACACATACACAAATACACACACATGCACTCATACTCACATATGGGCACATACTCACTAGGTGACTACAAGGTCTAGTGAACCTTTTATGCCATAGGTTCCTTATCTGTTCATTATTCCATATAACTTCTCTATAAGAGTGAGTCAACTTGTGCTACAGAAAGTCTTGTGGTCTAATATAACTTATTTCATCTCTGTGGCTTCATACATAGTGTATTCCTCATGACCAGGACTCTTAAGAAACAGGGATTTATATCTGACAGCTTGAATTGATTCAGCTTGTTTGTCTTCCCCTAGAGAATGGTATGGAAGCTTTTCCTTGCAAGCCATGAAACCTTTCTTGCCTATTGTTGTGTTGACCTCATGGAGCTAGGGGTCTTGAAAATTTATAGCCACCAAAACCACCTTAAGCCCAAGTGCCTTTGGGGTTCTTATAACTTCAAGGAATAAAACTTACAGACAAAAGAACATGATTTTTAGAAAAAAATATTTTATTATAGGGTGTTTACAAGAAAGAAAAGGTAGAGCCTCTGTACAGCAGCAGGTGTCCTTGGGAATGGAATGCCACTGAAACCCAATGCTGGGAAGCTAATGGGACTCTAGTGGATACAAGAAGGGAGGAAGTGTATGTGTGTGGGAGGAGGGTCTGATTCTCATTTCCAGGTGCTTCTGAGTTTCAGCATGCCCTCAAAATGGCCTCCTAGAAAGGGGTAGTCCTTTAGGAGAAAAGAGATATGAGGAAGCCAACCCCCCCTTACCGGCATCTCTAGCTTCCTGACACGGTGGAAGCAATGACACTTTTGGTTTGGACAATTTGGGTGTCCCTGGCCTCAAACAGGGTCATCTCCTGATTTTAGCAAAGTAGAGATTGGTCACTCTTCTTTGTGATTATTTTTCCCTATCCCTCCTAGCCGATTTCTACCTCCTGGTTTCATCACCAGCTTCATAGGTGAAGTATCACTTTCATCAGAAGGACTCAGTAATTTATCTCTGTTTAGTAATGTTAGCACACATTGTTAATTATCACAGAGGTCTATTTTACTAGTGATTACAAAGTGTTGGAACTCAAATTTTATTTACACGTTTCCTATAATGAGCCTTGCTGAATTCATAGGCTACTTTCATTTCCTTTTTTTTTTTCTAGAAGCTTCCTGTGCACAAGCCCTGCTTAAGTTTCTAGACACTTATGAGAGATTTTCTTTTCCACCTTTAAGAGGCCTGTAGTGTTAGGAATATTAACACTTTGCTGTTAAGAAATGAAAAAACTAGGTTTCAAACAAACCCTGTAAGTAACTTAGGGTAGTACATAACAAATCTGGGAGATAAGTTTCCAACTTTTAGCAGCAATAATTTCTGACCTGTACAGGAAAGCATGTGTCATGGGGACTGAAGTGCAGTCTGGTATTTAACAGTCCCAAGTTCAGATTCACTCTCCACTCTGCCATAAAAATTACTTTAACACTGAGTCCTGATCTGTCTGCACACATGTACACACACACACACACACACACACACACACACACACACACACACACATACACACACACATAAAACCAAAACCCAAAAGAACACTGTAGTAGGTGTGATATGTATTTGTTATTGAACTACCAAATACCTTAGTACTTGAGAGCATGCATTCTGGTTTGTGATTATCTTATTGAGTGATCAAAGTGAGCGTGCGCTCCCATCTATTATGACAATTCATATTTGCATACAGACATCAGATAATGACTGCTGCACACAGCCTTCACTGACTGATGTCTGAACAAAGCCACTCCATTTTCTTGTTGAGTGGAAAGCAAACAGGAAAGCAGTCCTGCAGGAAATAAACTGCCACATTGACAGGTAGAGTAAGCATGGAATCTGAAGGGAAGGGTGGAATTACCATCTAACCCCATGCCATTATACAAAGCACTGTGGTTCCTTGTGACCAACCAGCGTCAGAAGCTACACGTTGTTGAGCTTGCATTTTCTCATACAATTTGTCTAAAACAGGAGGGTAGTACAGAGAATCATAGGCAAGAAAATTCGGTCTCAGACTTGGTAGCATGCTACCTGTTCATTCAAAGCCTCAGAAAGATTCTCTTTAGTTTTAATAAACTTCTGTCTAACTCTTCATAGTTTATATAACTGGTTACACCTCTGTGTTCTCTGTTGGTAGGACCTTCTGTTCTTCCTTTGGATAGAAAATAAACCGGCTTCACTTTATGAGCTTTATGAAAATACAATCAATCCTGACCATCACTGAACATCATTAGCAGCAAACACTTACATCTGCCATTCCTTACTGGATGTGGTTTTCCTTGTCTCTCATTTGAGAAAGAATCTTACTATGTATTTCAGCCTATCTTGGGGGTTTGAATCTGAGCTACTCCTGCCTCAGCCTCCTATAAAGTGGGACTAGAGGTTAGAGCTAATACATTTGATTCCACTATTGTGTTTTGCAGTTGATTTCACAAAGAGCCATTTGAGTTGTTTTTCTAGGTTTTGTATGTTGCAGATGAGCCCTGAAAGTAAATAACCTGACCAATGATATAGCCAGAGAACAACTGAGCTCATACTCATACTGAGGCAGAGCTTTAATACTTAGCCAAATGCACCTTTGAATTTTATGCTACCAAGGCAAAAACCATAGCCCTATTTGACAGCTTCGTAGAATGAGGATCTTTTATGTCTTCTCAGTAGTAACATTGAAGCTCTGACTTACCTATATCATCAAGGGCAGAAAATTAGGAGCCAATGTTCTTGGAATGAGATGATGCCAAGCTATTATTGTTGATGTCATTGACCTTGATTAGGATCTCTGTTGCTTTGAATGTATAGAGATATATGGAAATCCACTGCTCATCACCTACTCCCTTAATCATTGTCTTCCTAAGCATGTCATTGACTGTTTTTCTCTGCCGACAAGTAAGGAGAGGATGACAGAGCCAATCCTCTGGGTTTGAGGCTCAACAGAAATATCAGTGACTGGTTTTCAGGCCAGGAAGAGTAATATTGCTGCCACTATAAGTATTTCTGATATCTAACCCATGTTCTGTTGTCCAGGCACATGTGAATTTTTTGAGTTTCTGGAGGACTTCATGAGAAAATATTGAAATTCAACTGTGTTGGTGATTTCAATGATTTTGTGACTCATTCCATAAATATTGCAAGCAGGATTTTATTTAGGGAACTTATTCATCCTGTTACTTAGAATGGAAATGCTAACTACATCTATGTCAACAACCAGTTAGAATAAAAATGACTCCTATTTCTAGATAACTGTCTTAGTTAGGGTTTTATTGCTGTAAAAAGACACCATGACTATAGAAACTCTTATAAAGGAAAACATTTAATTGGGACTGGCTTACACTCTCAGAGGTTTAGTCCATTATTGTCATGGCAGAAAACAAGGGAATGTATAGTCACACATATGCTGGAGAAAGAGTTTAGAGTTCTACATCTTGATCCACAGGTAGCAGGAAGAGAAGACTTGAACTTCTGAGACCTCAGCACAGCCCTCTAGTGACACAATTTCTCTAGCAAAGCCATGCCTCCTAATAGTTCCACTCCTTATGGGACAAACATTCAAACACATGAGTCTATAGAGGGCATTCCTATTCAAATCACAACAACAGCGAGTATGGTTTATGTGATAAGGGTGTTGGGTAGGTATTTCTTTGCACACTTAGTTTTAAGAGCTGTTCTTCCAGGCTATTGTGATTATTGCCCAAAGACTATCAGTATCTGATCCACTTTATAAAATAGATGTGATAAATATATTTCATTATCAAAAAAAGACTGTATAGATCAGCGCCTATTTAGCTCAGGTACCAGAAAATTTCCTGGAATCTCACTATCACATTCCATACCGTTTCTTTCAGGGTCCTTTTAATTTCACCACCCAATTTAAAAGGCTAACCAGGTAAGAAATAAGGTCTTACTGTATTGGCAAGATATCATGTACCCTAGAGTTACTCTTGCTTTTAACCCTGAAAGTCCAACAGCTATGTTGTTTTGCTATGTCCTAGCAGCACAATACATATCTAACTAGGAGGCAAGGTCTTTCATATTGCACACACCCCAAATTACCACTCTAGTTGTATAGTTGAGCACTTAGATTCCTAAAATGTTTTCTGTCTGTTAAGCCTAGCCTTGTTTCAATAATTGCATCTGGTACAAGATGTAACCAATCTACCCATAGATGTAATGAGACTACCCATAGAGATGTGGTACAGGGTTTGTCGTCATTGCTAGTTGGGGTGGTACCAATTCTGAGATGCATCTAGAACTCTGGACAAAAAGTATACCCTGTCCTACCTGGATGCCTTTTCTCCTATCCACAGGGATCAAGCAGGTCAGTTTTCCTTTGTGTTCCTGAGCACTCTTTCTTTTCACTGGCATTGGGATGTTTTGGAGTGTCAGACCTAGAGTTAATGAGAAATGAAATGTTGGAGGCAGTCTCCTGATTCTAAGAGTGCTTGGTGAATAATTATTTGGGATCATTTCTGAATTTTAATCCTGACACTTTCATGGCTTATTTATTTGACTGTAATAAGAACCATTAGAGTTCCCAAACTCAAGGCTTCATCTATGTGGATGGTAGCAATTCTGTCAAACATATACAAATACTGACAACATGGAGGTGGGTATGAGAGAGACAATCTTGCATACCCATAGGGCATATCTGAGACCATAAATTTGAAAAGGTGAGTATTTAGAGCAGTAGTCCCCATTATCACTGCTTCAAACTTTAAAAACTGTGAATTGAAATTTGTATTTTACAATTTATCCTAATTCATTTCCATTCTATACTCTTGATCATTATACAGTCTGAGCTCCTAACACCTCTGTGGCCCACTTTACCTGACCTTACTTCTCTGGACAACTGACGCTTTGGCAAGTGGGTCTGTGCTTGGTGCTTATGAATGCGATATCTTCACAGGGGATGATTTTTAAAGCAACTCAGACATTAAAGAGGTGTGGTTCACATGGCTCTCAGAACATCCTCTAATTGATGCCTCTTGAGGAGTGGCAGATCCTCTGGAGCATGTGAGGCTGCCCACCGGGCGATGCCACTTTCCTCTATGAGTAGGTCTCCACCCTGGGAAACACTAGCAATTGAAAGGTTTTTTTTTTTTTCTCTTGACATTAATAATCTTATCAATATCCCCAGTATGTGCTTCTTAGTTTATTTTACATGTGACAAAATTAATGCCTTTCCATGGATTTCAGAGATGCTGACTTCTGAAACAGACTGGGACGTTTTACTGTACTGTGGGGTATCTTAGTAGAGTACTTCATAACAAAAACTCAGAAGTGTGTAATGGATTATGTCTGGTGAGCAAGCTCATGAAATAAACATGTTTCTAAGGAAATCAATAATTAGCATGGTCTGGTTACATAGTCCCCTTATCCTATAATTTAGTTATTGGTAGACAGAGGCAGGAAGTTCAGAAGTTCAAGATATTTGTGGGCTACATAGTAAATTCAAAGCTAGCCTGAACGACTTAGAATCTATCTTCAAAGGTTTATGAGACAGGACATAGAGAGTGGCGGGAGAAGTACAAGGAAAAGAGGTAGAGAAGGAAAAGAAACAAACAAAGACATCCACAAAAGGGAAAGGGAATATAGAATTGCCTCTCTTCAAGTATTTCATATGTTTGTCAAGATTTGAGATATTTAAGTACACACATTCTTCATTACCACATAAGATAACTGAGAATCTGTGGGATGGAAGATGCAATTGGTCACACTTTGAACATCTGGGCAGAAATTAGGAGATTATAAAGTCTGAAGAAAGTATTAGGAGTGAAGGCTTCACAAAGTCAGTGAGTCCATGGTAGGTCCCAGCCCTAATAAAATGCACACCAAATAGTGTTTCCAGTGAACATGTGTTGAGTTAATGCACCTCTGACCATATCCTTACCTGATCTAGGATGGATTACCATTTATTTTTTCTCTGAAGAGCCTAAATTATTGCTTAGGTCAGTTGTAACTAAGATAGTAAAGGAGATTTTTTTCAATGTTATATTTTTATGTTTTTTTCCATCCTAACATAGACTATCCCTAACAGAAGTTGGGTACAAGGTAACAAAGATGCATTTAGATGGACTTGAGACAGGGTTCCTCAAGGCAGCCTGTTTAACAGCTTCATGAGTATCATCATTCTGAAGTACAGCATTGTTTGTTTTCAGAAGTTGTGTCCCTTGGCTTTGGAAATGCAGGAATAATTGAAGCTGTGACAGGCTGATTATGAGCTTTCTAAAAAAAAACCATGGCCAAGATCCCCTAAGTTACTGGGTATCAGCAAGAAGGAATGAAGTGAACTAGGAAAGTTGAATCCTATTTTGTGGTTCTTCAACTGCCCCAATATGAGGGCAGGCAGGGTAACATCACACATCTCTTGATGGTGCAGACAAAATTACCTAGAGTCATTGTAAGCCACAGAAGCAATTCCATTCCACAGGAGATGTAAAATATCCAGACAATGGAGGAAAATGAAATGAAGGCACATGAGGGCATGAGGTCACACATAGAGTATATGACTACAATGGACAAAAGAAACAAAATCAGTTGAAGAATCCATCATCACAATAGAGAATGATATATGCCTGTGGTCACCTTTTCACCATAAACATCTTAATGGATACATTTATAGAAAAGAAATGTCTTAGAAAAATCTGAATGTCTTGATATTTACAGACGCTAAAGAATTTCATGGTAGCAGATGAAGCTAGTATACCTATGATCCTCCAAAAGTCTGTCAGAGGTCCCTAGCCTTTTTATACTGGAATGTGATGTAATTTGCCAATGTGTCAGGCTACATTCATAGCTATTTTGTTAAAACATTGTACTCTATTTCTTAGCTAATCATAGACTTCTGAAAAAAATCCTATTATTAAAGCAGGATGGAAAACATTTTATTTTTGTAGTTTAAAATGGTTGATGACCTGTGATTTAGCCCAGTGACAAAAGAGAGTCCCAAGGAGAAGGCACATACCAAACACAAAGAAAACTAATGAGAGGACAATTTCAGATTTAAAGTTTTTTTGAACTCTGGTCCTATACTTTCCAACCCTAAGCACATCTCCTCCATTTTTTTGTTCACATAACCCTGAATTCATTCTGTCTTATATTCTCTCCCTCAAGAAAGTATAGATTGAGATTACAGAAAATGATTAAAATGATGGCATGGGAGAAAAGGCAGAGAAAATGAAAAGGGCAAAGTGATATTCACAGCAGGAGCAGGGGCATCTAGGTATTTGCAACATAGAATCTTTTATTTCTAAGTAGGTACTTAGAATTTTCATTTATATCATATTGCTAGATATGTGTAATAAATATTTGTGTCACATGCCAGGCCACTTAAAGCCATTTTTTAAGCTTAACACTGAAAGTCATTCACTTTCCTGTTGTCATATCATTTTCAGGATTAATGGAGATGATATGCTTTACATTCAGTTATGCACAGATACTCACTGAATGGTCCTTGGAAAGACTTAATTCATTTACTCAAAGAGTGTGTTCCACACATGTGCATTAGCTAGGCTGCGATATACATGCTAGGGTGGAGTATATATATTTAAAATACAAGGAACAGTGATCCATGTATATATATATAGGACCTATGTTTTAGCATGGAAAACAAAATAGTAAATGAGAAAATGTTTAATATAGCATAAAGACTTCCCTGAGTTTAAACAGAAAGATGGATAAGATATATGGTAAGGTTTGTGATTTTGTATAAGTGTTTATAAGAGCCACACAGGAGAGGTAGGCATCGAGCAATGATGAAAATTCTTGAATTTAAAAAGACTGGACCTAGTTAAAAGCAATGCCAGTGTTAAGTTGAAAAGATTCTAACTAGTACCCCCTGAGTTCATGTCTTTAGCTGCATATATAGAAGAGGATGGCCTAGCTGGCCATCATTGGGAAGAGAGGCCCCTTGGTCATGCAGACTTTATATGCCCCAGTACAGGGGAACGCCAGGGCCAAGATGTGGGGGTGGGTGGGTAGGGGAGCAGGGCCAGGAGGGGGCAGGGTATAGGGAACTTTCTGGATAACACTTGAAATGTAAATGAAGAATATATCTAATAAAAGTTGGAAAAAAAGAAAGAAAAGATTCAAAAGTATTTAGAGGTATGCTGGTGGACTGCAGGTCAGATGACAGGGAAGGGATAACTGCTGCCTCATTCCTGATTATCTTGGACCATTTAAAGACTTGGGGAGATGTGTATTTGAACTCGAGAAGCCTATCTAGGGCTGAAGACAAGCCACAAATTTGAGAACGTGACAACGCAAGTCAAGGAACTGGAAGTTCAAGACTATATAGAAAAGAAGCTCAGAACTGGGTAGCAAGGTGTCCTTACATTAGAAACAAAGAAGTTGCAAAAAATTGTCCTGGAGGTACCCATGAAAGAGTGGCCAGTGGTAAAAGATGGTTGTGCTAGCTTATGTGTAAATGAGTAGAAGGTATGTAGATGGAGTGATGTTCCTCTATCCTTTGGTGTCACTTGGCCATAGAACAGAGATAAGCACATACTCTTTTTTTTTTTTTTTTTTTTTTTTTTTTTTTTTTTTTTTTTTTTTTTTTTTTTTTTTTTTTTTTTTTTTTTTTTTTTTTTTTTTTTTTTTTTTTTTTTTTTTTTTNTGCCAGTGGGAGTGGTTATGATGGCAAACCTAGTCATGGTGCTTGTGGAGGTGACAGCTGTTATAGTAATGGTGCTGTTGATAGTGCTAATTGTGTGGTATGTATGCATGCTCAGGTTTGAGATGTTAAAATCACCCAATGCTCAATTCTTCATTGATGTTTAAGAGACCTAATTTTGTTGCTAGAGCAAATGGTCTTTAGTTTGGTATTACCTTGCTGATCTCTGTTTTGAATATACAAATATTTCTTTTGTCATTTTGTAGACATAGAAGAACTCTCTATCCTCAGAACTTGGAAACAGCTACACTGGATCCTGTGGGGAAGTTAAGGAGACTGTTGCTGTGGTGGGGCCTGAGAACATTATTTCATCCCAATGTTGCTCTGACATTTGTGTCTAAGATTCAAGAAGAGTAAGAAAAAAAGGTATGGATGTGCACTATTAACTTCTTAATTTTTAAGGCAAATGTGGTACATTTTAAAGATTTATTTTATTGACTTGTCCTCTACTGCTTTTGCTTTTAAAGCTATTCCCTTTTAAGGAATAGCTTTATCTTTTTGTAATGTGTTGGTTAGACCAAAGTACTATGAGGGAAACAGAGTGGGGGCTTCATTGTTCCAACATGAATCAGATAGGCACAAAGCAGTATAACAAAGTGGACAGAGAAGTGGGCAGGTGTGAAATAGATAGAAAAGTGAAATTGTTGTAGATGTCTATGCTCTAGAAGACATAACTAAATATATTACTCTGTGTCATAAATAATGTTATTAGCATCTATTACTGTTTATTTTCATTTCTATGGGAAGCTGTTGATAAAGTTCTCTTTCTTAAATTACTTAGAACGAGACAGCATATACAGAATATATGGCTCTATTGGGGCATTGAATAAAAAGACTCCCATAGTTTTTAGAATCATAAATATCATAATTATAGTAATTAAAGGGTAATCAATGGAGCATGTATGTTTATAGGCTTTTATGCAAACTTATTTACAATATAGATAATTTTGAATGTATCTAATTGCTTCTCAGTGTGTATATATCACTCTGTGTATACAAATCCTTACGTTTGTACATATGGAGTGCCTCAAAGAATAGAGAAAGAAAGAATGACTGGAACATAATTTTTAAGTGTAGTAAATCAGCTATTACCTTCTGATATTTGCAAAAATGTCTGTAAATTTCATGACAACCATGAGGGATAGGATTTCTGTTCCAAGAAGCCAGAGAGGAGATAAATAGAAAGTTTCCTGAGGCTTTTGGATTCAGAGGCCAGAATCTGTTCAGCCTTATTAAAATTGCAGTTTATAGATTCATTTGTATAGAAGAGTGGGGTCACATTTGTCTCTGGGGAAAATGGTTTAACTTGTGCCTATGGCATATCCAGAGGATATTGAAAGGTGTCTTAGAAAAGTCTACTTACCTTATTCCCTATTTTTGGAATCTCTCTCTCTCTCTTTCTCTCTCTCTCTCAAAACAAGTAGGGGAAAAAATCAAGGCAAAACAGCAACAGTTTCTTTCTTATGATATATAGGGTTATGGGAGCTAAGAAGGCAAGTTGGCTAGTTGTAGGGTTGGGTTCCTTCTGTGGCACCATGAAACTCCTTTAGGCCAGGCACTCAGGAGAGATGGAGGTATTGGCCTGGTAAGGATCAAGTTAGGTATAAGCACAGCCCTGCTGTCACCTGTGTTTCTCCTGTTAGAGTAAGTGAGTAAGTGTATGCTTCCTTTCAGTTTGTGAGTGAATGCTTTGTTGATGGTGAAGCAAATATACTTACTATCTGCTATTTCCAAATGCCAGCAGAGATATGTTAGGACTCTGATACAGTCACATGACTCATATGCCTCTAAAAAACAAAATACCTCTGAGAGATGAAGGACTGTGTGAAGTAAGAAATCATGCCTTCATTCTCAGCAGCAACTTCTTTGTTCATAAAAATGTATAGTTCTTTTTCTTTTGTGTCACAGGATGTTTTTTAAAACAATTCAACATTAAATATTAATTCGGAACTCATTTCTCATTAACATGATTATAAAGACCAAATTAATAATTTAATGATCCAAAAGGAGTCTTGCGTAAACCCAGTCTTCCATTTTGGAGTCCGTACATGAGCAGAAGTATGCTGTGCGATAGATATGCATCTGTGGTTACAGGTGTCTTTGCTCACAAATGGTCTAACAGAGAGGAAAGCTAAAACATTCACTATTGCTTCTCTAAAAGTCCTAGGGAAGTCTGTACATGAGGTTGGGATTTTGACTGAGTTCCTTATATTGAGTGTGTGTTGATCTTTAAATCAGAATGTCTGTGCTCTGTATGCCAGCCATTAAAACATAAATTCAGCTAAGTTTCAGAGATCTTGGCTATAAAAATATTCTCTGTTTAGATAACAATTGATTGGTAAAAGGAAAATAAACTCTCTTTGTTCACAAAGATGTGAGGGAATTTCTTCTGTGTGATAAATGAATACTGAGAGGATCTATTAAGTTGATCACACATACACATACATACATACATGTGTACACATATACACACAAATACATACATATACAGATACATGTATATGTATACAACACATATACAAACAAATGCATATATATATATATATATACATATATACATGTATACACATATACATACACACACATATACACACACAGGTGTGTGTGTGTGTGTGTGTGTGTGTGTGTGTGTGTGCACATGCACTAAACCAAAATGTCTTTTCCAGGATGATAGAATAGCTTGAGATGGTGTGGGCACCATCCATTTACCAGAATGCTCGCTGGATCCCGTAGTTTGGCACACTGGAAAGTTTTGCAAACATCTCTTCCTGTGAAGAAATGAAGTATAAATTAGTGGCTATACGAGCAAATTAATAAAAGGCAAATCATAGTCTGTGTTTGAACATTAGAAAAGCCATTGAATTCTCCAGAGTCAGTATTTTCTAAAGTGCATTCCATAAGCTTGTAACTTCAACGTCATCTCAGCTTGGGACACATATAAATTCTGAGGCCATTCTGGGCTGCAGAATGACACTCTGTAACTTGCATCCCTCTCTAAGGGAGGGAAAGAGAAACTGCCCTCTGAGATAGGTGTTGCCACCCCTGTTTTACTTATACACGAAGTGACTCCTACAAAAGTAATGTTCCTGTCTCAAGGAAATGCAGGGTCAAAGTGGAACAGAGACTGAAGGAAAGGCCATCCAGAGGCTGCCCTACCTAGGGATCCATCTCATCTGCAGACACCAAACCCATATACTATTGTTGATGCCAAGGAGTGCTTGCTGTCAGGAGCTTGGTATAGCTGTCCCCTTAGAGGCTATACCAGAGCCTAACCAATAAAGATGCGGATGTTTGCAGTCAACCATTGGGCTGAACACGGAGATGCCAATAAAAGAGTTAGGGAGCTGAAGTGGATGTAATGCCACAAGAAGAACAACATCAACTTACCAGACTCCTCAGAGCTCCCAGGGACTAATCCACCAACCTAAGAGTACACATGGGGAGAACCATGGCTCCAGCTGCATATGTAGAAGAGGATTGCCTTAGCTGGCATCAATAGCAGGGGAGGCTGTTGGTCCTGTGGAGGCTTGATGACCCAGCATAGGGGAATGCTAGGGCAGTGAGGTGGAAATGGGGGGTCTCCCTCAGAGAGACAGGGAGGGAGGATGGGATAGGGGTGTTGCAGAGGGAAAACCAGGAAAGAGGACAATATTTGAAATGTACATAAATAAAATAAAGAATAAAAAAAAATAAAAAAATAAAAGTAATGTAACAAGTCACAGTGCACACTGCTTTTCCACACACTAAATTGTAGGGTCATTTCATATGATTTCATTATGGACTAGCTGTCTTCATTCCATGTGAGATGTGCACAAGTGGTCCTCTAGAAGAGGCTTCCCTAATTCCCAGTTAGGAAGAATGGCCATTAAATGAATTAATTATGTATTATATTAGGAGCTTAGGGAAAGTAAAAAGTTGATGGTAAATATCACTCCTGCCCTTGAGGCTCATTGCTTGAGACAACATGGCTCTCAGGACAATCTTTTATGATCATAGGCTATTGTACAAACACTGCTTCTAGGAACTGTAGCAGAATGAGGGCCAGTATATGGAGAGCCTTGAAATGAGGCTGTACTGTCTTCATCCCAAGCCACCCATCTTCCTACATGTAGAGTAAACAGTAACACTCCTATAGAAAGAATACCATGATTCCTTGATGGAAGTATGGGGCCCCCTGGATCTCTGTTTATAGGTGTGCTATTCACTCTATTTCAGCTGATTGTAAAACATTATTTTCTAAAACATGGTATCAATTTCATTGTGAGAATTTGGAAGCTCTGAATGGAGTTAACACATATGGTAAAGAAAAGACAAGGACATTTAATTAATTACTTAATTAATTAATACATAGGAATTGATTTTGAGAAAAAATCCTGTCATTAAATGTAAATGTTACACTTTATCTATCCAGAGGGACCCACGGGAGCCTGGAACTGTTTAGCATGTTTAACACATACCAGCAAGGTTAATTGTCTCGGGATGCTGAAGAGCTCACCTCCTTTGTAAATCTCCATCGTTTGCCTTGCTGTCATAACTGTTTTCATGTGACTACGGAATTCTTTATTATTTTAGCTGGGCTTTTCAAAGTTTTGATTCCCAGGGTATAATTTAAAAGCCAGAAAAACTGCAAATGTGTGCAAGCTAACGGAGCACGATATTGACAAATTAATGAGTTTATTCCCAACCTGCTCCCTTGGTACAGAGGCTCCAAGTACCTCCAAGAGTATCAAAGGCAAAAAGAAAAGCTGACTTGGGGGATAGGTTTTATTATTGTTTCTGGCAGTCATCATTTAGAAAGAGGCTATGGCTGACTCAGAATAGAGACGTGTGTGTGTGTGTGTGTGTGTGTGTGTGTGTGTGTGTGTGTGTGTGTAGTGCACACACTCCCTTTTTATGATGGCTCATGTTGGGGTTATCCATCCTAGTTTGGCATATGTCTCTGCATTCATGCACATCACTTGGACAGCTGTCTGTTTACCCACCATGTGGAACTGGTGGTTTTTACAGTTTCTGTTCCCCAAAGCAGAACTGGGGCTAATTTACCAAGTTCTGTGATCACCTTCCACTCATGGTTTCTATGGGTTTCACTGAGTCTCTCCTGAACTTTATCATGCATTGAAGTTTCACTCTATTATTTAATAAATATCTTAGTGTCAAATATGAGAGGATGAATAAAACAAAAGAACCAGGATTTGAAATCCCAAATGTAGCTAGCTGTTTGCCTACCTCTGTGTCTAGGTGACATATATGGAATACCTACTAGGAGCCAGTGGTTGTGCTGAGGTTTATCATATCGTATCATATCATATCATATCATATCATATCATATCATATCACATCCTATCATATCTATATGACATTTATCTTTTGTTTGGGTTCTGTAGTTTCCTTGTCTATAAAATAATTTTTAAATCAGACAAAACTGAGGATGCCCTGAGGCTTGTCCAATCTAAGGTAGATGTAACAGATGATATAGCTCTAACTATGGCCCAGCACAATTATAACTTAAAATATTATTAGATGTGTTTGTGTGTGTTTGTGTGTGTGTATGTGTGATTTTTATGAGTTGATTATGTAGCTTTTGTGTGTATGATTTGTAAATGGCATCATGTTGCAATGTCAAACAATTGGACATGCCTGTTACTTTCCTTTTATTTCAAGTGAATTGGTACTTAATGATTATATATGAACATACTCTGAGTACATATAATAACCATATAAGAGCCAATTCAAACATGTCATACTAAATTCTAAACAGATGAAACTAAAGAACTGTACATGGAGTGTAGATTAATGGTCAGCAATTAAGATTACTTATTAATCATCTAGAGGACCCAAGTTTGGTTCTCAGAAACTATATCATGTGGCTCTCAACTACCTGTAACTCTAGATCCACAGTATCTGTCACCTGTTTTCTGCTACAATCACATGTGTATTCATGTCCAAACATGCACACATACAATCAAACACAAAAACAAAATCTTAAAGAACAGGAACCTAGCAGACCAAACTATCTCCGGATGTGTTCAGGAGGCCCTGAAGCCTGTACAGAACCTGTGCTAATATTCTCTAATCCTGTTTCTCAGTGGGAAGAACCATTTTTGCCTTTGCTTTTTTTCCTATTTATTTATTCAGTTTTTTGATAATGTAAGCAGCTACCATGTTAGGAGGAGTCGTGTCCTTTTGACAGTTACTGGAGGAAAGATTTGTAGTTTTCCCCTTGAGCCTGTGCTTTGCTGCCTGTCGGTTTACTCCTGCTGAATTTTATTCCAGGCCTTTGAAACTTAACAAAATGTGTGCTCGTGCACATTCAGAATCTCGCACAGATTTAGATCTTATTTACAAGTTAAATCTCTCTCTCTCCTTGAAACAGCCATCTTAAGTATCCAGCAGCAATTCTACAAAGCGTTATTTTGTTTCTAAGGAAATACAGACTTAAAATTTCAACTCAGTAAATGTATATCTTATTAATTATGTTAATCAACACTTGTTTATTTCTGGGAAGATGTGAACAAACATATATTCATTTGAGACAGAGAACTGATGACAGAACAAAGTAATAAATATCACCAAAGTCCAACATAGAGGAGCCGGGGTTTTATGGTTCCTTATAGGAGTATGGGTGAGAGATTATGCATAAGAACATCAATGACTCAAAGATAATTTGATCATTGAAAGTTCACCTAGCATGTGTGAGGACTCACTAAACTGAGAATCTTGAGGATTCCACATAGATTACAGGCAGATGGACAGGCAATTTGTTTAACTTCTGAGAAGGGTCTGTGAATCTGCTAAGTCTCTAGGACTTCCTGAGACTTATGAGTTGTTTGTTCCTGGGCCCCCTTCTAGAACTTCCTGAGGTTTTTTTTTTTTCCTTTCTTTTTTTTTCCTCTTTATTAGATATTTTCTTCATTTATATTTCTCATAATATCCAGAAATTTTCCCTTACCCTCCCACGTCCCTGCCCTGCTCCCCTACCCACCCCCTCCCACGTAATGGCCCTGGCATTCCCCTGTATTGGGGGATATAGAGTCTGTATGTCCAAGGGGCCTCTCCTCCCAATGATGGCCAACTAGGCCATCTTCTTCCATATATGCAGCTAGAGACATGAGCACAGGGGGAACTAGTTAGTTCATGTTATTCTTCCACCTAGAGGGTTGAAGACCCCTTCCGCTCCTTGGGTACTTTCTCTAGCTCCTACCTTGGGAGCCCTGTGTTCCAACTAACAGCTGACTGTGAGCATCCACTTCTGTGTTTACCAGGCACTGGTATAACCTCCCACAAGACAGCTATATCAGTACCCTTTCAGCATTATCTTGCTGGCATATGCTATAGTGATTATTTTGGTGGCTGATTATGGGAGGGATCCCTGGCAGCTGCCGTCACTGGTTGGTCCATCCTTTTGATTCAGCTTCATACATGATCTCTGTAACTCCTTCAGTGTGTGCTTTGTTCTTAATTCTAGGAAGGGGCAAAGAGACCACATTTTGAACTTCATTCTTCTTGAGATTCATGTGTTTAGTAAGTTGTATCTTGGGTAGTCTAGGCTTCTAGGCTAGTATCCACATACCAGTGAGTACATGTTATGTGAGTTCTTTTGTGATTGGGTTACCTCACTCAGGATGACGCCCTCCAGATCCATCCAATTGCCTAGGAATTTCATATATTCATTGTTTCTAATAGCTGAGTAGTACTCCATTGTGTAAATGTACCAAATTTTTTGTATCCATTTCTCTGTTGAGGGACATCTGGGTTCTTTCCAGCTTCTGGCTATTATGAATAAGGCTGCTATGAACATAGTGGAACATGTGTCCTTATAACCAGATGGAAACTCTTCTGGATATA
>CACVCL010023077.1:0-25293 GCA_902729485.2 Mus minutoides
ATATATATATATATATATATATATATATATATATATATATATATATATATATTCTAAGAGTGTAAGCCAGAGATCAATGCATGTATAAGTAAATCCTCCATCTGGCATCAAAAGACAAACATAATACATGCATTTAAATATGTAGCCAATTTTTTTTTTATATGTGGCCAATTTTAAGTAGTCACCTGGCACAAGAGATAACACAGGTCTATGGACCCAACCATACTGGCTTTGGGAAGGCTAAAAATGGATTCAGAACGGAGAATCTGACTTCAGAAGACAAAGGGGCGAGGTTAACAGTGCTTGCTGATGTGACTTTAGCTGAGAGCAGACCTTCTTATGGGCAGTTAGCAACAGCTGTAGCAGTCTCTGTAGCAACAGCTGAACTTGATAAAGGATAGAAAGTAGATCTTGCTCCTTAATATAGACAAATGCCTTACAGCATGGCCTCTTCTTTCAGCACCGTGTCACCAGAGTGGGAGCTGCTGTGATGTTGGGTCTCTGTACGGTACTCAAGCAGCCATCAGCCCCCCAAATTTCTGTGATCACAAGCATTCTCCTAGCGAGGTGTGGCCCACACTCTCTGTACTGGCTAGTTTTGTGTCAACTTGACATAGCAGGAGTTATCACAGAGAAAGGAGCTTCAATTGGGGAAGTACCTCCATGAGATCCAGCTGTAAGGCATTTTCTCAGTTAGTGATCAAGGGGGAAAGGCCCCTTGTGGGTGGGACCATCTCTGGGCTGGTAGTCTTGGGTTCTTAAGAGAGCAGGCTGAGCAAGCCAGGGGAAGCAAGCCAGTAAGGAACATCCCTCCGTGGCTTCTGCATCAGCTCCTGCTTTCTGACCTGCTTGAGTTCCAGTCCTGACTTCCTTGGTGATGAATAGCAATGTGGAAGTGTAAGCTGAATAAACCCTTTCCTCCCCAACTTGCTTCTTGGTCATGATGTTTGTACAGGAATAGAAACCCTGACTCTCCTAAGCTGTACCTCAAATAACTAGGCTGATAGCCTGAGCTCCACAGTAAGAAGCTGGCCTCCGCTGCTGGTCATTGTTCTGCATTTGGCCTGTGAAACTTTCTGAAGAAAACACTAGACCTTCCTGATGCTGTGATCCTTTAATACAGTTCCTCATGTTGCGGTGACACCCACACACACAACCAGAAAATTATTTCATTGCAACCTCATTACTGTAATTTTTTTACAATTATGAATTGTAATGCAAAAATAATATGATATGCAGGATACCTGGTATGCAGCCCCTGTGAAAGGGTCCTTTGACCCCTAAAGGGGTTGCACCGCACAGACTGAGAACTGCTGCTCTAAGCAAAGCCTTATTACTTCCCCCTGTGCTTATGAACAGGCATGACACTCCTTCCCTGTACGAGTTTTCTCTGAACAGCAAGAAAAAAAAAATCCCTAAGTAACAGCCTGCCCCCAAGAGAGCTCGGGGCAGGCAACCCACAGACAACACAAAGGGGCGCCAAGGGGGAGGGGCCTTAAACCCACAGACAACACAGAGGGACGCCAGTGGGGAGGGGGACAACACAGAGGGGCGCCAGTGGGGAGGGGGACAACACAGAGGGGCACCAAGGGGGAGGGGACCTTAAACCCACGGACAACACAGAGGGGCGCTAAGGGGTAGGGGTCCTAAAATAGCTCGCCTGGAGGACTTAGTGAGTAGTGATAGACGATACTCAAAATAGAAGGCAGAATAAGAGCACAAAGAAGGGGCATGCTCTTTCCTGGACAGCTACAGCCAAACACTACAAACGTAAAGTACCCAGAACTTTCTCTATCACCATTCTGAAGGCTTGACTTCTGAAATCAAGATCTTCACAGGACAAACTGCGATGAAACGATCCCCCCCCGCCCCCATTGGAAGGGACCGTTTGTTATAAGTGAGGGTTTCCTGAACATCGAATCTCCCTGTGTAAGAGTTACCCTGGAGAGAAGCAAACAAGAGGAGAAGGAGGAAACCTTGGTGTCCACTCCTGGAGAGTCCAGCACGGCGGCCAATGTGAGCCCTCATTCTTCTGGGGACAAGGTGGTTGATCTTGGTGTCCTCTAAACCCTGAGGGAGCAGGGTCCTGTTGGGGTTGATATGTAAGAAGGGAAGTTACTCTGAGGTGGGGGAGTAAGGCGCTTGAGGTGAGATTGGTGAATCCAGTGAGGGGATTCCTCAAGCTTAGCAGCTGTGAGGGTGGGGTGGGTCCCAAGAATTACTTTAAAGGGGGCCTGCCATTCAGGAGAAAGGGCTGAGGGACGTTGGTCCAGAGGGGAGAGAAGAATTTGATCTCCAATGTTGATAGGGGTGGACAGGAGTTGGTGTGTGGAGCTTCATTCAATAGAGGTGAAGTCCTGTGCGTTTCACAAGAGTGATTTTTAAGGTGTGGGAGGGGAATTCAAGACCATTTAGATAGGGTTTAGGAGATGTGGGAGGGGAATTCAAGACCATTGTCGGACTGGAGGGAGATGGGGATTCCAAATGTAGGAATGATCTCTCAGACGCAGAGGTCAGAGACTGTCTGAGCCCTTTTGTTGGGGGTGGGCAGTGCCTCCACCCACCCTAACACTTCTCCAACATGAGATCTGACACATGGTGTGACCTTATGGCATCTGTTACCTAGAGCATAACAAATGTGACTTACAAGACAAGAGATGCACGAGGCGCCAGGGGACACACAGAGTAATTATTTGTCATTGTTGGCCATCATTGTGTATGCTGTGACACCAACTAACTACCCAGCGTAAGGCAGAATCTACAGGGTAAAGATGGAGTCCATCACAAGCGGTCCCCTCTTCAGACACCCACTGCAAGCCATACATACCTCTGTCCAGCCAACTACCAGTTCCAAACGCAGCAGTTTACCCGCACAACTCAGAACCCACCGAGGTCTTCACTGTACTTACATTTCTTTTCTAAAAATTTATTTAATGCATATGAGTGTTCGATCTGCATGTACACCTACATGCCAGAAGAGGGCATCAGATCACATTATAGATGGTTGTAAGCTCCTGCAGTAACACCCCAGTGCTCATATATGATCCTCTTAGGAAGGCTATTCCAGTAATAAGCTTCATTCCAGTTCTTTTGTTAGTCCAGCAGGATGGATTTAAAGTCCATTTCTTTAACTTGAGCTTTTAAGATCAACACCAAGCTATGATAGAAATTTAGTAAGTTTTTGTTTGTTTTCTGTTTTCGTTTGTTTTTGTTTCTTGTTTTGTTTTGTTTTGTTTTTGGTCAAATCTGGGAAGAGGGAGCCTCAACTGAGAAAAGACCTCCAGTAGATCGGCCTGTAGGCAAGCTTGACTGGCATTTCCTGATTAGCAATAGTTGCGGGAGGGCCCAGCTCACTGGGCAATGCTATATCTGGTTCTATAAGAAAGCAGGCTGAGCAAGCCAGTAAGCAGCAGCCCTCCATGGCTTCTGCATCAGCTCCTGCCTCAGGTTCCTGCCCTGTTTGAGCTCCTGCCTTGGCTTCCCTTAGTGGACTGTAACTTGGGATACATAAGCCAAACGAACCCTTTCCTCCCCCAAGGTGCTTTTGGACATAGTGTTTCACCACAGCAATAGTAACTCTAAGACAAATGGATATGGATAGTTTGCCTAAATGTATGGCTATCAAACGTGTGCAGTACCTGTAGATGCCAGAAGAGGGCATCAGAGCTACTCAGGCTGGAGTTACAGATGGCTATTAGTTATGGAACTTAAAATCTTGTTTGTCGGCACTTTTGAGCACTCGCTGCCTGTGGTGGCTTGCAATACAATTGCCCAGAGGCTCATCTATTTGGATGCTTGGTCCCCAGTTGGTAGAACTGTTTAGGAAGGATGAGGACCTGGGGCCTTCTTGGAAGATGTGTGTCACAGAGGGAGAGGGCATTACACCATTCCCAATTAACATTCTTTCTGTCTCTGTCTATCTGTCTGTCTGTCTGTCGTCTGTCTTTCTGTGTCTCTGTCTCTCTCTGTCTGACTCTCTCTGTGCGTGCGTTCGTGTTTGTGTGCTATGCCTGTGAATAAAGTATAGGCTCTTAGCTACTGCTCTACCCCAGGCCTGACTGCCTGCTCCCATCCTCCCCACCCCACTCCCCACCCCACCCTGCCACGATGGCCATGGACTCCGGCTCTCTGGAATTGTGAGCCCCCAAATAAAACGCTTTCCTTTGTAAGTTGCCCTGGTCATGGTGTCTTTTCACGGTAACTAAGACATTGCACTACTGGAGGACCCGAGTTCAGCCTCTCCCACCCACATGGTCCTCACAACCTCCTGCCGTCCACAGTGTAGTTCCAAAGGCCCCAGTGCCCTCCGACCTCCACAAGCACTGAGAACATGCATACTTGCAGACAAAATACTCATAGAAACAAAATTAATAAATCTAAAAATGTTCAATTAAAAAAATAAAAATCAAGCCGGGCGTGGTGGCGCACGCCTTTAATCCCAGCACTCGGGAGGCAGAGGCAGGCGGATTTCTGAGTTCGAGGCCAGCCTGGTCTACAAAGTGAGTGCCAGGACAGCCAGGGCTATACAGAGAAACCCTGTCTCGAAAAAAAAAAAATCAGATATCAGCAGCTTGTCCACTTTCACCGGTGTGTGAATTTTCAATATCAATACCAGAATATAAGTCAAAAGGAGAAATCAAATATTGTAGCAAACAAATTTTAGTATTCAGCTTTATAGCCATTGTAAGTAAATACGTTTGTTTTTTTTTTCCTGGAAAATGGCAACACTTGTGTTATAAACATTAAAAGTGGTTACAGGCTTATAGACAGGAAGCTGAGACCAAATATGTTCTTTCAGGAATGTTAGATGTCACATCAGAGGCAGCCATGACCTGAGTCTGAAGGGAGAGAGCAAGCCTGAGGTTCAAACAGAGGACCATTAGGAAAAACAGACATCTCGGATAGTGTGATGGGCTCCTGAGGGGAGAAGGACAGACAGACAGACCTTCTGTAACAAAGAGAATTCACTCCTTGGTCTTACAGGTTTTCCATCTGACACATTTGCCAGATGTCATGAGGCAGGAAAAGGCATGGAATAAAATAAGTTAGGGTTCAAGGTTGTCTTGGTCCTCGGCTTACAGCTGCAGGGTTGGGGGGGTGGGTGAGACTACAAGGCCACACACACACACACACACACACACACACTCACACACTTATCAACTCTGTCCAGAGAGGGACTTCAGTGTGACAGGATTTCATCTCAACAAAGTAAGGACCTATCTCAAGAAGGAGAAAAAGAAGAGAATGAATGTGAAACCGGGGGTTCAAGTACTTAGGGAGCTGAGGCAGGAAGATCATAAGTCCTTATCAGCCTGAGCTGCAGTGAGAGACTATTTTACAAAGAGAGGGAAGGACAGAGGAGAAGAACAGAAGGGAGGGAGGAAGAACGGGGAGGGGGAGAAAAGAGAGCAGCCTATAGTCATTAAATTTTTAATAACGGGCCCTTCCAGGAATGCACGCCACACTCATTACCAACCCAGACAGAGTGTACTTCCAAGTGTGTTCCATTTTTAGTACAAATAACGGCTCCTAGTGACTTACTAGGAATTGGGAGGCTGCCAGCTGACTGGAGTGACATTTAAAAGGAAGTTCCCACCGTACTCTTTCACAGTTTAATTTACATAGATGACAGTTTGGTCTTTCTTGGAAACAGTATTTAGATTCCACAGACTCTGAAAATGCAGTATTAATATGACTACTAACATTAGAAGTAGGACTTAAAACTCGGAAATAAGAATAGTAACCTGATCTGGGCCTAGTGGCGCCTGCCTTTGACCCCAGTGCTTGGGAGTCAGAGGCCGGCAGATCTCTTGTGAGTTCAGGCCAACCTGATCTGTACATAGTGTGTTCTGGAATGGCCAGGACTATGTAGAGAGATCCTGTCTCCAAAAAAATAAGCAAAGCAAGAAAGAAAAAGAAGAGGAAGAGGAAGAGGGGGAGGGGGAGGGGAGAGTGGAGGGAGAGGGAGAGGGAGGAGAAGGAGAAGGAGGATGAGGAGGAGGAAGAGAAGAAGAAGAGGAAGAAGAAGAAGAAGGAGAAGGAGAAGGAGGAGGAGGAGGAGGAGAAGGAGGAGAAGAAGAAGAAGAAGAAGAAGAAGAAGAAGAAGAAGAAGAAGAAGAAGAAGAAGAAGAAGAAGAAGTTGTTCTATATTAAATGATACCATTTATATTCTTTACAGATCTGATTAGACCCTTAGTTTTAATTGCATAAAATTGAAGGCCTGGTATTAATATTAGTATACCACAGCCAGCATAGCTTGGTGCCTTGACCTGATTAGGAGCCATGAGAGAATAAAGGACAGACACTCAAGAAATGAAAGATACTTGGGGCTGGTGAGATGGCTCAACAGTTAAGAGCACCCGACTGCTCTTCCGAAGGTGATAGGTTCAAATCCCAGCATCCACATGGTGGCTCACAACCATCCGTAACGAGATCTGGCGCCCTCTTCTGGAATGTCTGAGGACAGCTACGGTATACTTACATATAATAAATAAAATAAATCTTTAAAAAAAAAAAAAAAAAGAAATGAAAGATACATGGATGGAAAATCTGGGGTCAGGTGGGTTGTGTGCACTCTGATGGAATGGCACCAACTACCGGGCATCTTACGGTGTTTATTAGGTTCAGCACAGTGAGGAGGGGTCGGCTAATCTTGGTAGGCGGTCTCTCTAAACCAAAAGTCTCTGACTGAGAAGATCCAGGAAGAGGAAGTGGAGTTGCTAATCTTGGCATACACTAGAGCTTGCACACTGTCAACTTTGCCACTCGGACCAGAGGAAGAGTTTGCAGACTCTCTGAGCCTCCCCCAGGAAGGCTTTGCCACACCATGGGTCCTTGGCATGACCAAGCCCCTATCAACCATACAAACCATACACACTCACTGAGAATGCCACCCACTCTTTATAGTCACTCAAGGCTTCCTCTGCGCCCTCTGTTACTACTTTAAAATAATTAGACAAAAGAAAAGCAGAATCCATAAAAATGTAATTATACGCTTTTAAAAAAGAAACGTCACAAATCAATCATTGGTAACAGAACAGGTTAGTGTGGGGTGACCCACAATTTGAGGTTATGCAGAAACAAGATTATTCAAGGAATGGCCCTGCTTCTGACAGGCAGCAAGCAGGCAGCCAGGGGTGTCTAGTGTCCCCACTGGAGTTCCCTAGAGAGATGGGATCCAAGTTCAGGACATTTGGTACCCAAATTCAGGAGCATTACCAAGGTCACTCCTGCATTTGAACACAGTGCACCCTGGGCACTTCCAGCTCTCTCCTGATAACGAGCGAATGGCCTATGCATCCTGCAGAACTTCCTGTTGTGAATTTCTGCTTGAACCAAATAATGTTTACTGATGTTACTTAAGCAGTTTAAACCTGGGGGCTGGGCGTGGTGGCACATGCCTTTAGTCCCAGCACTTGGGAGGCAGAGGCAGGCAGATTTCTGAGTTCGAGGCCAGCCTGGTCTACAAAGTGAGTTCCAGGACAGCCAGGGCTATACAGAGAAACCCTGTCTCAAAAAAACAAAAGACAAAAAACAAAACAAACAAACAAACAAAAAAAAAACCCTGGGCCACACATTATGCACATAAATTAATTCCCAATGGTTAACTAAAAAAAGTAAATAAAAATAAAAGTAATGAAACAAGGATCATTAGAACAAAACAGAATTAAGTGACCCTTACATCTCTGGAAGATGGAACACTTTCTAGATAAACTAGGAATAAAACAGTTTACTACAGAAATATTTTACACCTTCATAGAACTCAAATAGAAAGACAAAGATTAAATGAAGTACTTTCATCTAAAGTGACAAAGGTGTACCAGCCTTTGAATCTCAACACTCAGGAGACTGGATCTCTGAGTTGGAGGCTGGATCTCTGAGTTGGAGGCTGGATCTCTGAGTTGGAGACTGGATCTCTGAGTTGGAGGCTGGATCTTTGAGTTGGAGGCTGGATCTCTGAGTTGGAGACTTGATCTCTGAGTTGGAGGCTGGATCTCTGAGTTGGAGGCTGGATCTCTGAGTTGGAGGCTGGATCTCTGAGTTGGAGGCAGCCTGGTTTACAGAAGGAGTTCCAGGGCTGCCAGGGCTACACAGAGAAACTGTGCCTTGGAAATCAAAAATAGTAATAAATAATAATAAGTTTAGGGACCGTGGAGATGGATGCATTTAAGGGTACTTCTGTTCTTCCCAAGTCTGGGTTGGCTTCTAGTACCACTCCAGTTCCAGGGGATCTGGCACCCTTGTTTGGCCTCTATGGGCACTGATCTCACACACAAAGCAAATAATTTCTAAATAATATTAATGGGGTTAGAAAGAGCAGTGGCTTTTCTTGCAGAGAATCCAGGTTCAATTCCCAGACAACAGTTCACCACTGTCTGTAACTCCTGGGAACACAACATGGTGCACACAGTGCAGGTAAAACACTGAAATACATAAAATAAATAAAAACATCTTTTAAAATAATTAGGAGGAAGTCAAAGCAGCAGACCGTGTGCAGCTCTCGGGGAGCTTGAGCAGCCGGCAAGCAGGCAGGAGCTAGTGCTAAGCTTGGTCTCTCCATTTATGCAACCCAGACCCCCCCACAATTAGAAGGCCTTTCCAGGGCAATTAACATAATCGGGATACTCCCCACAAGCACTCTAGAGGCCCTTCTCCCAGGAGATTCTGGATTCCGTCCTGTTATCAGAGCTTGCTTTAGGAGCTTAGGATAGCTAATGAAGATCAAACATGACACTAACCCCAAACTAAAATAGGAAAGCATCCATTCCTATAGTCACAAGCAACTTAAGTGTATTGTAACCTTCAAAAGTATCAGAGCATCTGGGCACAGTAGCCGAGGCCAGTAGTCCCAGCCCTGGAAGGCAGAGGCAGAAGGATCAGTTGTTCTAGGTCATCCTTGGCTAGATAGCAAATTCAAGACCAGCCTTGGATACTTGTGACTCTTGTCTCCCTATCAAAGTGCAAATCCCAGAACATACTGTCGAGCAGAGGCAGCATCTGGCTGTAACCAGCTCAACCATGAGAACAGGCAGTCTACACCTACAAGCTAAGTTCAGACACGGGAGGCATCAGAAGAGCCATAAAAATCCAGGCTGCAGGCAGCTCAGCAGCCGCTGGTCTCCAGCACATCTGGACAAAGCCACACGTTCTAAAAACCCTTCCGGTAACTACATCTCCTACTCCCAGTTCCTGCCTCTGGCCCCGTGTGAGCGTGTGTACTGGAGGCGGTGGCCCAGCCGGGTGCGAGAGTACTGGCATAGAGAAGAGGTGGGAAGCAGGGGGCGAAGTCACTTCTGACGCTGCAGCTGGCTCCACCTCCGTCTTCGAGGTGTCACCGCCTTGGGTCCCGTCGCGCCTGCGCTGAGTCAGGTCTGGCTGACCCAACAAACGGCCGCCTAGCCAGGGAGGAGTGCAGCGGAGCCACAGGTGGTGTTTCAGAAGAGCAGACCTCTTCCCAAGTGTTACAGCTCTTATGTCAGAAGCTCTCGGACTACGGAGTAGTTATTGCACACCTTTAATCCCCTGGATAGGATTTATATACAGTTTTGGGGATGATTCAGGGTTTGACAGCAGGTACTTCTCATTAGCTTGGACTGAGAGCTTGGGGAAACCTTATTTGCATGTGGGAAGGCTTGATGCTACTCCTCCGTGACTGATAGCCACACACTTCTCCTGAGTGCAGGGGGAGGGGGAGTTGCTGTGGAGGCTGTAACTGTGACAGGAGCCAGGGGCCCAGGGGGCCAGGAGGCGTGACCAAACTCCTTCTGTCCCATGCAGGCGGAAGTCACTTACCAGACCTCCGAGGTCAAGGTTGGTGCTTGAACCAGGACCAGGATACCTGTGCACAGCTTACCTCCTGACAGCCCTGTTCTTGTTGACCTGGTTAAGCACTCTGAGGCCCTGTCCAGAGCCTCCATTGATCTCAAGCAACATCAGCCACAGAGCCAGCACCTACTCACTATTCTTCCCAATAGTGGATATGAACATGGTAGGTAGATTGCTATGTGCGAGCTGATTTGTGACAATAACTGGGAAATCGGATTTGTGACACGTGTGTGCCACCACTACCCAATGTGAGTGAATTCTGCCTCTGGTGATTGATGGCATCACTTAAAGCTAGATTGTTAGATTTTTTTGGTGGGAGTGGTTCCCCCTTTTTATATGTCTCAAACAAAACAAAACAAGAAAGACACAATTATCCCAACATATATACAGGCAGCCCTGAAAGTTTGACAAAGATTTAATCACACAAAAATTATAAAAAGGCTAGTCTACAGTCAAATGTAAGTAAACATAACAAAGAAATTAAGGGCCAGAGAGATGACTCAGCAGTTAAGGGCAGTTAGTTCTCTTACTGAGGACCCGGATCCTGTTCCCAGCTCCCATTGGGCAGTTCAGACTGCTTCAGAGGTTCTAAAACCCTGTTGGCCTCCAAGGTCATCAGGCAAACACACTACATATACACACAGCTAAAACTCTCCTACACAGAAAACAAGAATAAATACACCTGAGTGAGGGCATAGCTCAGCAGTAGGAGTACCAGCTTCTCTTCCAGAGGTTCCCGGTTCAGTTTCCAGCACCCACATAACCATCTGTACCTCTAACCCCGAGGGATTCTGGTAGAGCGCCTCAGTTGTACATCAGGGTTCTTATGAGATTACAGGTGCCCTTTCCACAGCCAGTTTGTGATTGGTGATCCCAAGAATATCTGTTGGGACAGCCCAAGTCTTCTAAGGTGCTCTGTCTCACCTTGTGAAACAATTTCAGAAGGAAAGAGTGCAGAAGACACACAGAGCATCTTATGGCTACAGCAATCTCCTCATTCCCTAGCCCCTCAGGATGCCCCCATAAGGGGTGGCAGCCGGCTTTTTCACTTGGGAGACCCTCTCAACTTCCCAAGGGAGCGGGCTGCCCTTGCTGTGCGCCCATCTGCTGAAAGTCAGGCTCTCCCTGCCTCTGTGCCTTTGCACTGACTCAGAAATCTAAAATTTGGTGCTGAACCTGGGCAGGACATCTCATGTCCACTGGAGGCCTGAGCCCTGCACACAGACCTCCCGTGTTCTCATCTCCAGGCGGGACCTGCGTGGGCCTGGCAGGGCAGAGCTGCCATCCCTCTCAGGCAGCTGTTTCTTTCATTCTCAGTCTCCTTCTCTCCTCTTCAGTCTGACCTCCAGATGGGAGTTGTTCCATGAATCTACCACAACCAAAAACATCAAGGCAAAGTAACTGGTGGTATTTAACTGGGAGGTACCCCTGTAGTTCTTGAGGGCTCTCAAGTGCCACCCCGACCCCCATCTTACAGAGAGACTTGCTCCGTGCAAACTTTACACAGCCCAGTGAGCCTGGAAATGTACAAGCCTTGAGACGCCTTTCCCACTTTCCAGGACTATTTGATCAGTCCAAAACCCAAGGGCTACCTACCTCTGCTTACTGGATTTGAACCCTGGTTTTTTTTTTTTTATCTTTGATTCAATACCTGCCATGGGTTCCAAATTATCTGTGGGAAAGGACACACCCTTAACCTGTCTGTGGTCTAATCTAAAAAGCTCCGTTTGGGAGTCTTTAGACCAGCATACTTGTTCGGCTCTCAGTTCCAATGTGGCTTCAATATACACTGAGCAATGAACACTGCTGGCTTAAATTGGGAACTTTCTTTCTTTCTTTCTTTCTTTCTTTCTTTCTTTCTTTCTTTCTTTCTTTCTAGATTTATTTATTATATGCAAGTACACTGTAGCTGTCTTCAGACACACCAGAGGAGGACATCTGACCTCATTATGGGTGGTTGTAAGCCACCATGTGGTTGCTGAGATTTGAACTCAGGACCTCCAAAAGAGGAATCGGTGCTCTTAACAGCTGAGCCATCTCTCCAGCCCAACTTTAACATCTAAACTGATTTAGATAGCTTCATAAGATGGGATGGAGAATGGTCCATTGCTCCTCCCCCCACATAATCCCATTACATTTACAAACACCTTGGCTATAATCTATGGCTCATTCTCTGACTGGCTAATAATAAATAGTACCCCATTTAGTTTAATCTAAGTTCTGCCACGTGGCTAGTTACCTCTGCCCAGCTTTAATGTGGCTGCTGCCTGCCTTCATGTACCATGGCAAATCCTCCTGTGTCTGTATCCCATCCTTGCTGTTCAGCTCTTGCAGCAAGGCCCAGAGCTGAAAGATCCATCATGTCTACTGGGTGTCCAAGCCTGCTTCTTCCTAGTCTTGTGACTCCTTTGTCTAGATTCCTGGAGAGAGAATCTCTCCTGTTCTATATGGATACAGCACCTATCATTAAAATGCTGATTGGCCTATAAGCTTAGGCAGGAACTAGAAGGTGGGACATCCAGTAGAGAGACTGAATTCTAGGCTAGAGACAGATACAGGAGGATTTGCCATGGTACATGAAGGGAGGCAGCAGCCACATTAAAGCTGGGCAGAGGTAACTAGCCACGTGGCAGAACTTAGATTAAACTAAATGGGGTACTATTTATTATTAGCCAGTCGGAGAATGAGCCATAGATTATAGCCAATGTGTTCGTAACTGTAATAAAGTCCCAGAATTGTTATTTTTGGGAACAGAGGCATAGCTTACAGTAAACACCCCTCAACAGACTGCATGAGATCCTGGCTTCTGAAAGCACCAGGCACACACATGGTGTACAGGTGAAAAAAAATTTTTTTTTCTTCATTTTAGGTTCTTTTTTTTTTGTTGTTTTGGTTTTTCGAGACAGGGTTTCTCTGTATAGCCCTGGCTGTCCTGGCACTCACTTTGTAGACCAGGCTGGCTTCGAACTCAGAAATCCACCTGCCTCTGCCTCCCGAGTGCTGGGATTAAAGGCGTGCGCCACCACGCCCGGCCATTTTAGGTTTTTTGAGACAGAGTTTCTCTGTATAACCCTAGCTGTCTTGGAACTCACTCTGTAGGCCTCGAACTCAGAAATCCGCCTGTCTCTGCCTCCCAAGTGCTGGGATTAAAGGTGTGTGCCACCACCGCCCGGCTGTAAATATATATAATAAATAAATATAAATATTTATTTATTTTATTTATGCGAGTACACTGTAGCTGTCTTCAGACACACCAGAAGAGGGCATCAGATCTTATTACAGATCTGATGGTAAGCCACCATGTGGTTGCTGGGAATTGAACTCAGGACCTCTGGAAGAGCAGTCAGTGCTCTTAACTGCTGAGCCATCTCTCCAGCCCCTGTAAATATATTTTAAAGGAAAATGGATCAAAGGAGCATAAGTTTGCAGATTAATCTAGAAAGTATCTCTCAAGACCAGCTGGGACTCTGACTCCACGATGGCCAGAGAGCTACCAGACCATTCCTTCTGCTTCTCAGTTACCTTTTCCCAGACATACAGGATGCTAGATCTCTGCTCAGTCTCTGAGTGCTTGAAATGTAGCTAATTCAAATTGAGATATAAAACTCTACCTACGCCAAACTATAAAGACTTGTATGAAAACTAAATTTTAGTAATATTTTTTGCATTGCTTACATGTTGAAGTTATATTTGGATTTGTTGGGTTAAATAAAACATACTGTCAAAATTGTTTCTTCCTCTTTTTTTAGGGGGGGGGGCAGTGGTGAGGGTTGTTTGTTTTGAAGACAGGGACTCTCTGTGTAGTCCTGGCTGTCTTGGATCTAGCTCTGTAGACCAGGGTGGCCTTAAACTCACAAATATCCACCTGCCTCTGCCTCCCAAGTGCTGGGATTAAAGGCATGCGCCACCACCACCTGACTCTTTCCTCCTTTTTTAATAGGACTGCCAGGAAATGTTAAACACATCTGTGGCTTGAATCCTAGCTAGCATTGTTTGTCATTTCAAGAGTGATCTAGAACACAGACCAAGAAAAACTATTGCAAATGTACAACCTCCCTACAAATGAGTACATCAACACCCAGGTGCAGATCCCAGTAACTCTCCCCAGCACATCCTATGAGTCACAGTGGGTGGGCATTGCAGGAACATGGTGAAGTGCAAAACAGACAATCAGATCTTCCCTGAAATGAGCAAACTGAAGTTCTGGTGTCCTGTCAGCCTCCTGGGTACAAGCTGACAGTACAGCCATTTCCCTGCTTGCTCTTTCTCTCTGGTGCAAAGGCTCTGCTCGGACTTTGTTCGGCAAGGCTGGAGTCATGAATTATTCACTTTGCTGTCTACTGTGCAGGTGCCTCAAGCACAGGTATCCATGTTTGTTAAACAAGATTCCTTTAATAATAGCTGGATCTGTGCATAATTCGGCATTTTTAAATCTGTGAACCACAAATGACACCCAAAGATTGAACACACAAAGACTAAAAGGAAAGCAAATTATTTAGTTGTGTAAAGTGAAAACTGAATGACAGCTGACATGAAAGGACAGCTGTGACTACCCCCCCACACACACACTGCTGTAGGCTCCCTGAATCCTGGGGCCAGTCCACTGAAGCCTAACTTAAGAAAAGGATACACTAGTTAGTGTTTATGATCAAACTCATTGTCTCAGCTTTCAAATCCTGCTCACCAAGAACAGAATTCATCTGTTGTGCCTCAAATAGCATTTTGAAGTCTGAGTTATATAAAACAAGAGCTAGAGCCAGGTGTGGTGGCGCTCGCCTTTAATCCCAGCACTCGGGAGGCAGAGGCAGGCAGATTTCTGAGTTCGAGGCCAGCCTGGTCTACAAAGTGAGTTCCAGGACAGACAGGGCTATACTGAGAAACCCTGTCTCGGAAAAAAAGAAAGGAAAGGAAAGGAAAGGAAAGGAAAGGAAAGGAAAGGAAAGGAAAGGAAAGGAAAGGAAAGGAAAGGAAAGGAAAGGAAAGGAGAGGAGAAAGAAAGGAAAGGAGAAAGAAAGAAAGAAGAAAGAAAGACAGACAAGAGCTAAAGAAATAAGCTATAGAGCAGACCATATATGTCGTTTGGAGGAAGTGACAGGGTACCAGTGATGGCCCATTCTCCCCCTTTGAACTGGCAGGCACCACAGATCATCTCCTTTATCCACCAACAGTGAGATGTTTGTCAACAGAAAAGAGACGTTTAAAAACTTGCAGCAATGAGAACTTGCAGGCCAATGATGGTGCACACCTTTATCTCAGCACTTGGGAGGCAGGTGGATATCCCAGTTCCAGGCCAGCCTGGTCTACAGATTGAACTCCAGAACAGCCAAGGATACAGAGATATGATGTCACAAAGTGAGCAAAAATCCAAGTGTTTTTTTGATTACCACCGCTCCTTCCTCAAACAGCAGGGACCAAACCATGAGCTTTGTGCTATATTCTGCTTCATCCCTGTCTGTTTGATAGGACTGGCTATGAGGCCTAGGATGGCTTGCAGTTCAAGACCTTTTCCATGTTTCTCAGAACTCCAAAGAAACTTCTATTGTACAAAACAAACTGATGCAAATATTCTAAAGTGGTTTATTGGTTCTAATAAAAAGGATTTAAAGATGGTTTTGGGGGCTGGTGAGATGGCTCAGCGGTTAAGAGCACCGACTGCTCTTCCGAAGATCCCAAGTTCAAATCCCAGCAACCACATGGTGGCTCACAACCATCCGTAATGAAATCTGATGCTCTCTTCTGGAGTGTCTGAAGACAGCTACAGTGTACTTACATATAATAAAAATAAATAAATAAATAAATGAAATAAATTAAAAAAAAAAAGATGGTTTTGATACGTCTGACAAACTACCTTCAGCTGTGATTGACTAAAAGATGGAAAAATAAGTCCTAATTCTGTAAAGGACATTTACAAAGTCTCCCTGTTGGAATCACTCGGTAAAGAAAAAGCCTTCGTCGGGGCTGGTGAGATGGCTCAGCGGGTAAGAGCAACCGACTGCTCTTCCGAAGGTGATAAGTTCAAATCCCAGCAACCACATGGTGGCTCACAACCATCCGTAACGAGATCTGGCTCCCTCTTCTGGAGTGTCTGAGGACAGCTACAGTGTACTTACAAAATAAAATAAATCTTAAAAAAAAAAAAAGTCTTAAAAAAAAAAAAAAAAAAAAAAAGAAAAAGCCTTCGTCTAGGTGCCGGTTTTCTTCAGTGCTTTCTTCCAGCACCTGCAGACTGCTTGACTGATGTAGTTTTAAGTTTGATCAATTAGCAGCAGTTCCAGGAGTAGGGAAAAGGACATGGACAGACAGACAGACAGAACAGACAGACAGACATAAGGGTTAGCTCCTGAGGACAAGAGGACAAAGTCTGTGAAAAACGTGTACGAACAAGCCGGTCAGTGGTGGCGCATGCCTTTAATCCCAGCACTCAGGAGGCAGAGGCAGGCGGATTTCTGAGTCGAGGTCAACCTAGTCTACAAAGTGAGTTCCATGTCACGAAAAAAAAACAAAACAAAACAACAAAGTGTACAAACAAGACGGAAAATCAAAAGTGGCCTCGACTTAAAACAAAACTGGAGACCCACTGAGATAGCTCAGCCGGTAAAATCGCTTGTTCGCCAGGACAGAGGAAGAACAGACACCCCAACTTATCCTCACCTGCGAGAAACATACAAATAAATACATCCAATGGGGGGGGGGTTTATTTATAAACTAGTTAGGGGTAGCGAGATGGCTCCACGGTTACGAGCACTGGCTGCTCTTACAGAGGACCAATCCCAGAGGCTCACAAGCATCTGTTCTGATTCTTACCTCCGAGGGCACCAGGCACACGGGGACAAGACATTCATACACACACATAAAATCTAATTTAAATTTCTTTAAAAAAAAAAAACTAGCCCTCGTTTCTTTAGAAGACGTTGCTGTTTCCGATTACTGGCTAGCCAGGGTTGGGCGATATTCTTCAACGTCAGGCTTTAGAATGACGCAGCACTGAAATTGGGAATCGTAAAGCAAACGTTGTGAGACACGAAGGACAACAATGAACAGCGTAGAGGATCCGTGAGGTCCGTGATGCGGAAGCTCCAGAGCCGTGCTTTCCGGCGCGACTGCGCATGCGCGGGAGTTCTGACAAGGGAGGGGAGGGTGCGCGCGCGCCCGAGTCACGTGACCAGAGCCGCGCCGGTTCTGGCCCAGTGGAGTTTAGAAAGGCGTCCTTGTGATGGGATTCGGGCGGTCAGGTCCAGTCTGTCCCTTAGCCCCTGAGGCAACCGTGTCTGACTCTCAGGAGCCCAGGCCAGGCAGGTGCATCGGACCTGGGCGATCTGACGTCACATCCGCCCTCGCTAGCTCCGGAACGAGTGCTCGATTGGCAGTTCGGTCTTAAGTCCTGTTCTCAACAGATCCCAGATCTGCTGCAGGGCGCTCTGCTGTAGTAGCAGCACTTAGAAAACGGAAAAATAAAAATTGGAAGCTCGGGATGCCCAGGGACTGCGGCAGAGGACTGACTTCCAAGAGCATTTAAATAAATGTCACGACCTGTTCAAGTCTATCAAGACCCGATACGTGGCAGCACGCTGGCTTGTCCCGGGGATCGCGGTGGGAAACGCGACAAGAGTCTCCTTAAAAGTTGGCGTCTAGCGCAGCTCCTCCTGAGAACAGCAGCCCGGGAACCCCATATTCCGATATACACAGCTTTATTACAAAATAAAATTTGTAAAATCACTTGGAATTCGAACTTTTAAAAATTCTCATTGTTAATCCTATCCAGAAAAATAATCTAATCTATAAATAATTCTCAGAGCTGCAAAGATGGATTTAACTCAATATTCTCAGAAGAGGGAGGCGGGATAGTGGCTTGCCCGCAGGTGGGACGGTGTCCATTGGCTCCTCAGCCATGTAATACCAGCACTCTGGTAAAGCGAAACTATTTGAGGTTAGCCTAGGCTAGACTGAGATCCTACTTCACAAAAATAAAAACCTTTAAAGCAGCTTCATATACAGGTCTTTATTCATTCTTCTAATAGTCCTGACAGCTCTCTGCATGGGCGCGGTGCTTCCAAAGGTAGCTAAGCGTGTACCCTAACATAAAATCCCAACCTTACTTAAAACACTGAGGGTTGTTTTTGCTTAAAACAAAACAAAACCTCGATTTCATGTTCTCTAGTGTGAAGTTTGTAAAAGCCAACACCGATTGATCATCGATCATATGTCGCTAGCAAAGACTGTATGCTCTTTTCTCCAGGTGGAGAACCCATTCCGCCATGTGGAGTGACCCTACCCAAGAAGTCATAGGCAGTGCGTAGGGTTGAGATCATGGACCTCTTACAGTCTATGTATTTAATGGTGGATGTACATTTCTCTAAGGAAAGATCCAAATGATGCGTTCATGCTCTCTCTCTCTCTCTCTCTCTCTTTCTCTCTCTCTCTCTCTGACACACACACACACACACACACACACGGAAATATTCAAGAACTTAACTGAAATACATGAAATACATACTTTCCTTCATCTTTCTTAGTCGAGGTTACCCTACTATAGGGTCCTAGCAGGTTAAGAAGCCATAAGACTTGAACAAAATTTTAGGGGCTGAAGGCGGTTCTGCAGTTAGGGGCACTTGCTCTTGCAGAGGCTAAGGTGAGTTACCAGAGCTTACAAAGCCAAAAATCTTTGTTCCAGGGGATCTGAAGGCTCACACATACTCCTAAGTTAAAAACCAGTCAGTAAATCTTTGTAACGTATTTTACCAGGGCTGGGCACTGCAGACTTACTGAAATACACGGAAGCAGAAACAAGTGATCTGCTGACTTCCAGGCCAGCCAGGGCTTCACGTGAACCTGTCTCTAAATAAATGTCTTTTTATTAGAGATGCATAGTCTTTTTATCAGAGATTCCCCTGAGATAAGAGTTCATTTTGCAATTTCCATTTTGGGACATGTTTTCCTGCAAGTCAAGTTGTTCAATTAAATAGAACAGAAACTCATGCAGCTGTCCAGTGAGGACACACTCCAGTCTCCTGTCTCAGGCTGATCAGAATGTGGGGAGGCATGCGGCAGTCAGCGGTAGGATGATGTCTTAGGGACAGCTGCAGACTGTCACTGAATCACACAACAGCACTGGAAACAAATCTCCAGCAACCAGAAGAAGAAAAAATGTAATTCAAAACCCAACAGAAGGGGCTGGTGAGATGGCTCAGCCGGTAGGAGCACCCGACTGCTCTTCCGAAGGTGATAAGTTCAAATCCCAGCATCCACATGGTGGCTCACAGCCATCCGTAACGAGATCTGGCGCCCTCTTCTGGAGTGTCTGAAGACAGCTACAGTGTACTTACATATAATAAATAAAATAAATCTTTAAAAAAAAAAAAAAAAAAAAAAAACAACAGAAGCCGGCCGTGGTAGCGCACGCCTTTGTACTCATACTCCAAAGGTAGTGGTGGCACACACCTTTAATCCCAGCACTTGGAGGCAGAGGCAGGCGGATTTCTGAGTTCGAGGCCAGCCTGGTCTACAAAATGAGTTCCAGGACAGCCAGGGATACACAGAGAAACCCTGTCTCGAGCCCCCCCCGCCCCCCAAAAAAACCAACAGAACAAAGAATAAACCATACTTAAGAATACTTTTGAGTCACAGCACCTCATTAAATTGACTCATTATTGAATTAATTTTACCCAAAACTTCTGATCTTGTTGTTTTCCTTAAAGGAGAAAACTATGTAATGTTTGTCTTTAGACAGTCTCACGCTGTAACCATGGCTGGCCTTGAACTGTGCTAATTGTCCAGCCTCAGCCTCTTAAACACTGGGATTACAGGTATGGGGGCAGCAAACCAAGCATAAAAAGACAAAGGCATGGCTGTAGCAGTGCCTTTAATCTGAGAATTTGGAATTTGATGAGGACAAATCTTGGGTTCAAGGCCACCCTGGTCTAGACAGAGTTCCTACACAGCCAGGAATATAATGGCAATGCCCAATCCCCTCAAAACAGGACAAAACCACAGATTTCAGTGAATATCTGTAGTTAAAAATACCTCAATGCTTCCACCTCTCAAAAGAATTTAGTAATTAATATTTTCCCTATACTGTAATCATGAGAACATTAGCATAACTTGACAAAAGACATTCTAGAAATAAATCATATAAACCCAAAACTAGGGATGTAAAAATCTATTNTGTTTCCACTCTGAAATTTCTTCCAGAATATAAAGGACTTCAGAGAACCAGACTCTACAGAAGAGACATGCTCACAGACAAACCACAACTCGCAGGTCAATCAAGAGACCAAGTGCGTGACAATATGACTCTTAGGTAAACACTATTCTAAAACTAACGGGGACATCTGCGTCCATCCATCCTCTCTGCAAATGAAATTCCAGGGTGCAAGGAAGCACAAATAAGCGTTTACTTGTTTACTACATCTCTCTCTCTCTCTCTCTCTCTCTCTCTCTCTCTCTCTCTCTCTGTGTGTGTGTGTGTGTGTGTGTGTGTGTGTGTGTGTGTGTGTGTGTGTGTTTCAAGAGAGGGTTTCTCTGTGTAACCCTGGCTATCCTCAAAATCAGAGATGCACCTGCCTCTGCCTCCCAAATGCTGAGATCAAAGGCATGAATTACCGTGCCTGGCTTTCGTTTTCATTTTTCCATGTGGTTGCTGGGAATTAAATCTAGGTCCTCTGGAAGAGCAGCCAGTACTCTTAACCGCTTAGCCATCTCTCCAGACCCTCATTTCTGTCTTTAAGTACAGATTATAAATTGTTTTTGTTGTTGTTTTGGCAGAATTAAACTAGTCTTTCAAATCACTTGACTATGTGTCTAGGCGAATTATAATAAACAACAAAATTAAAGGCTCAAGGGCCAGGGCAATCCTACCACAGACTCAACATCTGCTAAGATTCAGAATGTTCTTCTGGCAAAAGCAACTCACCCTCTTCTTCCTCTTCCTCCCCTTCATCAACATAGTCATCATCGTCCTCTTCATCCTTCAAAGTCAATGTGAGAATGAGTAAACCATGACACGGACTTCTACTGTTTCACAAGAGCAATGAAGTTACAGGTCAGCTGTGTCTCAAAGGACAGTTTCTGCCTCCTTTGCTTTGAAGCTAAGCATCAGACTTTTATAAACATAGTCTGTGCCTTAGCCTACCTTAGCCGGTTCAGGAGAACACCCTCCCACAGTGCAGATTCTCGGAGAGCTAGTAAGCAATGGAAATGCACGCTGTGGTCACTGTTTGCACAATTACTTGTCTGCTTGAGACAGGGTCTCAAGCAAACTCCTGACTCAACTAGTTTTGCCTTCCGAGTGCAGGGATTACAGGAATGTACCACTCTATCCAGCTTAAAAATGGCCACATCTGCCCACTAGCAGAAACAGGACTTTACTGCTTTAAAATAAGCCATTCTACTTTACAGACTGAGGGAGGCACAGATGATCTGAACCCTAATGTCGAATACGGTTATGGTTATATGATGAGTATAAAAATGTATTTCTCTAGATCTGTTTTCCAACCAATAAAAGTTAAGCGGCAAACCAAAAATCTGAAATCCAAAATGTTCCACAACTCTTAAGAGTTTCTTGAACATCAACATTCCACCAAAAGCAGGAAATGCCACGTGACCCTGCCTGCAACGTTGTAACGCCGGGTGCCATGACGCACAGGCTTACTCCCAGCACCCAGGCAGTCCTGTCTCCCCTCCTCCAAGGCTGGGCTTAAGATCACATGCGATTATGCAGCTTCTGTGTTGCTTCTCAAGACTTGGACCACTGGCTGTGATCAGACACCCACCCACCCCCACCCCCCAGCTTTTTTTTAATGGACTCTGGACTTGATCCAAGGTCCTTGCCAGCCTTGCTAGGCAGCCCCTTGATCACCGTGATGTATCTGACCATGAACATTCCACCCATTAGTACATGCTGCTTTCCTCTGATGATTTTCTCCCTTCCAAACAATTGTTACTGTACATGTGCATATCATTACTGTTACTGTGTGTGCCCATGCCCGAGGGACCCGCATGGAATATGTGTCAGCTCTTCTGACAACTTTGTAGAGTCAGCTCTCTTTCCACTTTTCCATGGCTTGGAGGGATTGCACTCTGGCCACCAGGTCTGCACTGTGTGGTGGGTTGGACTACTGACTCATGCCTTTGAATGCTTGGCCACACAGAGAGGCTCTATTAGAAGGAGCGGTCTCATTGGAGTAGGTGTGGTCTTTCTGGAGGAAGTGTGTCACTGTGGAAGGTGGTTTTGAGGTCAAGTAGCACCCAGTCTCCTGCTGCTTGTGGATAAAGATGTAGAACTCTCGGAAGCTCCAGCACCATTTCATGTCACGCTTCCCGCCAGAATGACAATGGACTAAACCTCTAAAACTGTAAGCCAGCCCCTATTAAATGTTGTCATGGTGTCTCTTCAGAGCAATAGAAACCCTAACTAAGACATATCGCAAGCGCCTTTACCCGCTAAGCCACCTCTCTGGCCCATTCTCACCTGGAAATAACTCTGGTCTCCAGCTGGGTGTTCTCTTTCTGTTTATACACCTTCTCTTTCACAGTCAATTACTTTTTCAACTTTATGCTCCATAGAATCAGAAGAGCAACAAGCTTATCAGAACCACATAAGCCAGAGACAACAGACTGACTTCCAACCCTGAGAACGCTAACACGGCTGGGCTGGGAGACTCTTACCGCTTACATTCTGACTGCCCAGAGCCCCTTATACTCACTGCTGATCCCGACTGTACTAGAAATGACTGAGTCCAGACAAACTTGGTACTAACTACTGTACATCTGAAAAACAAGCAGTCAAGAGTCTCTCGATCTTACCACAGTGTACTCAAGCATACTCTATTAAGCATGTAATTCACCAGGCAGAGGTGGGAGGACTCCAAGTTCAAAGCCAACCTTGCAAGACTGTCTCCAAATCATTCAATGGGCTGGGAAGATGGCTGTACAATCTGACCTGTGCTCAAACTGCCAACCGCACACATTAAAAGGCACCCTGGTGTTGAATGCCCATACTCTTGGCCCAGGCAAAGCAGAAACAGATCTATGCGGCTTGCTAGCCACCTAGCCTTACTACATTTGTGTGTTCCAAGTTGAGCACCAAATGTAAGCAATGAATAATTAGTGGTTAGAAATGCCTGCTATAGCGGCCGGGTGTGGTGGCGCACGCCTTTAATCCCAGCACTCGGGAGGCAGAGGCAGGTGGATTTCTGAGTTCGAGGCCAGCCTGGTCTACAGAGTGAGTTCCAGGACAGCCAGGGATACACAGAGAAACCCTGTCTCGGGGGGGAAAAAAAAAAAAGGAATGCCTGCTATGCTGGGCTCGGTGGCAGAGACAGGGGCATGGGGATCTCTGAGTTCAAAGCTAGCTTGGTTTACAGAGTGAGTTCCAGGACATCCAGGGCTACACAGAGAAACCCTGACTTGAAAAAACAGAGGGAAACAAAAAGCACTGGCTGTTCTTCCAGAGGACTCAGGTTCAATTTCCAGCACCCACATGGCAGCTTACAAAGACATTCATGCAGACAATCAATACACATGAAATGAAAGGGGAGGAGAAAGGAAGGGGAGGAGGCGTCTGAAACATCTCAAAGATGCAAATAGTCATTCATCATGCTAAACAAAACACTCGATGAACTAGACACATTTGTTGATATTTTAGGAAAATCACAGATATCAAGCACTATCTGACTAACTAAAATGTAATTGAACTGATGTTCTAAGGCATGTAAGGCATCCTTAGGATAACATCTCACAATAAAGCCTCAGCATTTACCAGAAAGTCACTCAGTTTGCTCAGTGACGACCATGGTGAGAACTGTTTCCTGACGTAGGTATGAATAAATAGTACAGGGCATACTTTCCAATATTCCTAAAGTTCTTTATACATAGCAATTCCTTGCCCTGAAGAACAGCTAAAATGGGAAGAAATATCACACTCAAAACAAAAAACAAACAACCCCCCCCCCCCAGCAAATCAGAGGTCTAAGGGTTGTAGCTCCCCAGCGCTACGTAAAACCAGATGTAGTTGTAGCACTGGTGCCAGCCCTGACTACAGAGTCCCAGCACTTACAAAGCTTAGACAGGAGGACCATGAGTCTGAGTTCAAGGGTAGCCTGAGCTGCACGGTGAGACCCCATTTTGAAGAGGCAAACATAACCAGAGGGACTCCTCCCAGCAGTTAGTCACATCGTGGCCCACACAGGCCTGCAATTCCAGCTCCACCGGATCCTATGCCTCTTCTAGCATTTACAGTCACCATTCACACAGGCGATACAGAGACTGATATTCAGACAAAATAAGCATACATATATAATAAAAACCAAACCTCTTTAGGAGTAAATACAATGCATAATGAAATCTGCCGTTTCTGCCTTTCACCTTTAAGCAGCAATGGTCTCTGAAGCTTGCCTAGAACTTAGCTCCTAAAAGCAGGCACTCTGGGGTTTGTTGTGAGACAAGGTTCCCCTGTAGCCTAGACTATCCTAGAGCACACTATCTATGCTATCACCAACTCCTGCAATCCCCCGACTCCCTCCTGGAGAGCGAGGATTACGGTCCTGAGCTACCGCAACCCCACTCAGACTTCATTTTGAACATCCAAACTATCCCAACCAGAATAAAAAGGCTTCCTGGCCCTGCACTAACAGTGCTGTGTGTATTCAGAGATTTCTGACCTGTGCCTGGCCATGGCATTTTGAGATAATATCCCCAAACATTCAGCAGAACAATTATACCTAAATGTCAATCATCGCAGGTGGTTTGTTTGACAGTGATGTTTTAGGAGGCAGACAGAGAAAAGGGGAGTGTCACAAACTCCATGGCAGCCTGGGCTGTACAGTAAAACCCTCAACACCCACTACACACCTCAGCATACAACTTACACTTAGGGAGAAAGGAAATCATAAAATAAATGAATCAAACATAAGAGAACATTCATGCTGAATGTTGCTGTAAACTAAACAGGCTTTCCCTATAAATACTAAGAGCATCCCAAGTTTCTCTCTCCACTGTATAGTTTATGACTCACAAAGATCCAAAGAAACCTAAGGCCTCATTCTTGTGTATTTATTTTAAATTTAAAATATCGTCAGAAGTGAATAGACATGGCTCAATGAGTCAGACACTGGTTGTTCTTCTGCAGGACCCAGGGTTTCTCTGTGTAGCCCTGGCTGTCCTGGAACTCACTCTGTAGACCAGGCTGGCCTTGAACTCAGAAATCCGCCTGCCTCTGCCTCCCGAGTGCTGGGATTAAAGGCGTGCGCCACCACGCCCGGCTTTTTGTTTTTTTTTTTTTTTTTGAGACAGGGTTTCTCTGTGTAGCCCTGGCTGTCCTGGAACTCACTTTGTAGACCAGGCTGGCCTCGAACTCAGAAATCTGCCTGCCTCTGCCTCCCGAGTGCTGGGATTAAAGGCGAGATATTTTTAAAAGAAACAATTATTTTGAAATATGAAAATAAAGCTCACTTTAACATGAAAAGAAAGTAA
>CACVCL010023080.1:0-25163 GCA_902729485.2 Mus minutoides
TGCCAGGGTGGGATGACACATAGAGAGCCCCCACCTGCTCAGAAAAGAAGGGGTTGAGGGATAGGGGAAACATTGTGGGAGGGGTAACCAAGAGTGGGGCAGAGAGCAGGATGTAAAGTGAATAAGTAAAATATAGATAAGTAAATAAATAAATAAATTCTGTGTAGCTTTGCTTTTTCCTTCCATCTTTAGGATAACAATATCTACATTTCTGGGGACCTTTTCCTCATTAATTAATTATTTATTTACTTTACATCCTATTCATACCTCCACCCCAGATTTATTATCATTCTTTTAACCTTTCACACAGCATTCATACTTGTCAAAAAGGACAATTCTCAAGCTTCTGTTAGTAAAACCAGATCAACCAATTGCCTTCTCTTGCACAAGTTTACAGTTCCAGTCCCTAGAACAATGCCTGGCATCAAAAAACTATCAAAAAACAAGTCTCCTATTAAGTGACCCAAGCATAAATCTTGCTGCAGGCAGTGGCATGTTAATATCATCCTTTAACCAGGGAAGCCCTCATGATTTCCTCTTTTTTTCCCATATTGCTAAAATAGATCATATCTGTAATTTGATGTACTCCATGAAATATTTCTATTCCTGTTGCCTTAATTGCCACACATGGCATAGAATGAAACCACTGTATCAGAAATGGGCTTAGAGATGTGAGAATACATGGCCAGGGTCAGAACTACTTAGGAGAGACGTATGAACTCTTGGCTTTTGCCTTTGAAACAATGCCTTCTACCTGGCACCACATTGTGAATACTGACTTGGGTATGGTGTTTGAGTTTAGTCTTCTCTTCTTGTAGTAAATATTATTTAGGTTTTTAAATTCCCTCTATAACCACACAGTTCCCAAAATAAAAGACACAAAACCCTTTATATTTATAATAAGCCTTAAAGCACCAGAGCTGGGAGATGTCTACTCTCTCTGCTATTTTGTCTACTTCCCTGTTAATAACCTTGAAATTTCACTTGTCATATTCCACTTGGGCTGCTCCTACTCCAATAGCCTGGCCCTAATGGCCACACACTCATGATCTACCTACACAAAACAACTTCTTCTTCCTCTTCTCTCCTTCTTATGATCTCTGCCTGAGATTCCAAGCCCAGGAACGTTTGCTCTGCCCTCTCTCTTCTGCCTACTCCAGGTTTTAGGCATCTTTATTAACCAATCATGGATAACTTGGGAGGCAAGGTTTACAACAAAAGCTGAAGATCTGCTCATCTTGGAGCAATCATATGTTGGGATGAGAATTTGACATTTGAATACAAGTAGCACTAGACCAACAACCTATATTCTCTCACTCTCAATTATACTTAGAGTTCATGTCCATTCTCCTATGGAGAATTGCAATACCTCTCTCCCAGACTCATTCTTTTGAGAATTTATGACACAAAGCAACCCTTAATACTATTTTGTGAGGGTCTAGAAGAGTTTTAGACGACCAGTTCTAATTTTCAGATAAGTAAGAAGTATAGTCATGATGCATACTGAGGAATATCTTTTGGAGAATAATAGGTCTCTATGGGCAAGATGAGTTTTGTCATATGAGAAATATTAGACAACATTTGTATAAACTTCTATTCCCTTCCTACATTGTGCTTGTATCTCTCCCTAGTACCTTGCACAGAGCCCCCTTCACATCCTTGTTTCTTAGGGTATAAATCAGAGGGTTCAGCATTGGAGTAATGATAGTATAAAAGAGGGCAGCAAACTTCCCTTCACTCCCAGAATACACATGGACAGGTTGGAGATATGTGTACATGGCTGAGCCATAAAAAAGAAAAACCACAGTAAGGTGGGACCCACAAGTCCCCAGAGCCTTTCTGCGCCCAGCTCTTGACTTGATCTTCAGCACTGCATGAGCAATGTGTGCATAGGTGCCTAGAATTACTGCTACAGGACAGACCAAAATTACAGCTCCAGCCACAAACAAGTTGGCCTCTGTTCCTCCTGTGTCCTCACAAGCCAGCTTCAGGAGAACAAGCATCTCACAGAAGAAGTGGTTCAGGTGATGGCCACAGAGAGGTATGGTCATGATGAGGCTTGTCTGAGTTATAGAGTTCACAAGGCCTCCCACTCAGGAGGAAATGGCCAATGCATGGCAGAGAAGAGGGTGCATAATGCTGGTGTAGTGTAGTGGACGACACACAGCGACATAGCGGTCAAAAGCCATCACCACAAGGAGCATACACTCAGTTCCACCCAGTAAGAGCACTATGAAGAACTGGGTCATGCACCCAGCATAGCTCATAGTCTTGTCAATTCCAGAAATATTGACAAGAAGCTGAGGTACAATGCTGGTGGTGTAGCAGAGGTCCAGGAATGAGAGGTTGTTAAGGAAGAAGTACATTGGTGTTTGTAGTCGACTATCCATTCGTGAGATTGTGATGATGGTGAAGTTGCCAAAGATGGTTAGGACATAGAACATTGAAATGAAGACAAAAAAGATATGTTCCAGATGAGGCCAGTCTGAGAAGCCCATCAAAATGAAACCACCTTCAAAGGTGGTGTTAAAGCTGCTCATAGATTGTCACTCTTACAAAATAGAAGACAGCTCAATGCTTCCCAATGAGAGCATGCACTTTGAAGTCACTTGAGCCCACAAAGTAGCCCAAAGCTATATGAAGCCTGGCATATTTGCCTTAATTGTGGTCTATCTCATGTTGAATCTGCTAGGTGTCACAGTCTCAAGGCACAAGGAGTCATTGTTTTAAAAACTCTGCAGTCGGCTTGGATTCCAGGAACAGCAGAACCTACAGGGAGGAGAGATTATTACCAACTTATCTACAAAGGACTGCAGGACATCATCTGTTAGGAAGCAGACTGGTTTCCTGATATCAGTGATGACCATAGAGCAACTTCAGCACCATGATTGAGAAGATAGTGTGTAAGACCAGACTTTAACCAGGACCCAGGCCAGGTCCTCATCCTTGGTAGCAAACACTTTACACACTGAACCATCTCCCAGCCTCTGAATTATCTTTAAAACACTTAATTATTACTTGGAATGCCTACATACAGCATTTCAGAACTTGCACATCTGATTTTATACAATCAAAACATCAACAATTGTCTGTATTAAATTTCTAGTGTGTTTGTTCCTGTGTGTCTGTGCATGATTTTTATACATAAAATTCTTGATCAGCCATCATGTCCATTTTTTTGTCCATCTAAGAATTTATATCAGATATAGATATTAAAATATTAGCAAGAAAATATGCTCTCACTGAATTAATATATTTACATTGCACAGTTAGAAGATGCCCACACCAAAAGCTCTCACTGAAATGTATGTCTAAGCACAGCTGAGCAGACTTCTCCTTTTGTGCTTCTTTCTGCTCATCTACCAACAGTCTTACAAACATATCCTGACTCACATTGTCCAAAGGTGGTGTGATACTTCTGTGTTCTACAGGCATCTTTCCTGTCAATGGTGACATAGTTACAAGTTGGCTAATTCACTAGCTATATGTCTCACCATACACGGTCACTTTGGGATGTCTATAAAGCTTAGATGATGGGAAGGCACTCCTTGAAGAATAAGCACAACTAATTTACCAAAATATAAACACATAGAGACCAATGATTATAACTGAAAATGATATTCTACATATGGAGATTATAGCAAAGGGTCCTTGCATCATCTGTCCTCATCTCCCTCTGTACAACTCCAGTGACGTTTATGTAGGATGATGCTAGCAAGAGGATGAACTCTCAGAACACAGTCCTTTCCAATGACCAACAGGACATTAACAGATTTAGCTATTTCTAATATCCTTTGGGCACGAGGACTTATCCTTTAATACTTAGGGATATTTACAGAAACGCACACTTAGAAGGGTGGGTGTGAAACCTGAGCAAATGGGCACAGTACCTTCCTTTCTCTCTACACATTCTTCCCTTCACCTCACAGCCAACCCCCAGTGAAGAGTCAGCCTTTGCAAATGTTCCTACTGACTAACAGAAATAGTTCTTAAAGGATCCTGCATTAATTATCTCTTTCCACCATGGTCTACGTTGTATCTACTGTATGTACATGTATGGGTTCATGTGTGGCATGGCATGATTGTGAAGGTCAAAAGACAAGCATGAGAACTCCTTGTCTCCTGCTGTGTGGGTGCTGGGCATGGAACTGAGGTCATGAGTGGTGGTATCAAGCTCCTTTACCTTCTGAGCAATCTTAAAGGCTCATTGTGCAGTTTTAAACATCTGAAGTCTAGGTGTTTCCACTCAAAGACCTCAGTTTCCCTATCACCCACCAATTTAATATTGTCAGAATATGGTGAAACTGAAGTCAAACATGAAATTTGATTTTTTTTTCCGGAGAAAATGAGGATGCTTCCTGTTTTTCTTCCAAACTATCTTCCTCCTTACACCATGTATTCCTTCTTTCTCTTCTTTCTCTCTCTCTTTCATTTTTTATTGAAAATAATTTTCATACAATATATTTGGATCACAGGCTTCCCTCCACTATCTTCTTTCAGTTCTGCCCTACCTCCCCACCCAGCCACCTCCCCATCTACTCTCTCTTTCTTTAGAAAAACCAAGAGACCAAACAAACAAACCAGAATGAAAAAGAAAAACACATGAAATAGACAGACAGATACACAGACAGAGAAAAGACAGACACACACAGACACACACACTCCAAAACTCATAAGGCACAAAATCAGAAACCATAATATCCAGGCAAAAATCCAGTAAGAAAAAAAATTACCAAACAAAACAATATGAAAAAGAACTACCAAAATACCATACCACTCAGTTGTGTTGGGTCTCCTGCTGGGCTTGGGTTAGATTAAGTATGACTTACATACTCAATGAAACTCCATTGGAGAAAACAATTCTTCTTTTTCAAGTACTTATCAATTGGAGATATCATGTCAGTCAAGGGTAGGAGCTTTCAGCAATTCCCCTTTTCAGCTCTGGCATCAGTCTGATTTGACTCTGTGTGTGCCCCATGCATGTTCTGTGTGCACTGCCAGTGTTCGTGAGTTCACATGTGTGTTAGTCCTGTTCTGTCAGGAAGGCACCGTTTCCTTGGCATCATCCGTCTTCTCTGCCTCTTCCAATCCTTCCTACTTCTCCTCTTCCATTTAGTTCCTTAAACCTTGAGGGGGGTGGTTTGATGAAGACATCACACCAGGAGGGATAGAGGACACCAGGAGAACAAGACCCTCTAAATCAACTGAGCAGAGCTCATATGAACTCCCAAAACTGAAGCAGCATGCATAGGGCCTGCATGAGTTTGCATCAGGTCCTCTGCATACATGTTATGGCTTCCAGTTTAGTGTCTTTATAACACTCTTAAGCAAGTGAGTAAGTGGGTCTCTGATAATTGAACTTTCTTCTGAGTTCTTTTTTTTCCCTTAGTTTGCTTCAGTTTAGTTCAATGTAATGGGTTTTTTGTTTGTTTTATCTTATATTTTACTTTGTTATGTTTTGTTCTGGGAAGTGGCTCCAGATGGGAGGGAAGGTAGGGAGGAGCTGGGAGGAGAAGACAGAGGAGAAACTCATGTTGTCTTTTCCCCAATACATTCTCCTGGTTGTATTCCAACAACTCTCGACAGTTTCCTTTCTTTGTCTACTGGCTCTGATGTTTTCAATTTACTTGAGATTTGGAATTGTAGTGTTGGAGTTTTGAAAGAGTTCAAAACAATTTTATACCAACCCTTACAGTTTATTTAAAACAAATCTTTAGCAACTGGAAAATGATACAGGGCAGATTTTGGATGCTCTGTACAGAGTAGAGATAGGGTGAACAGGATATAGAGATCTAGTTATTCTGTGAATGACACAACATGTTTTTTTTCTTTTGATGAACATTATCTTGTGCACCCACTGTGTGCACCCAATGAAGTGGAGTTGATTGCTAATCACCTTGTGGACTATTTCTCACTTCTTAGATTTTAACCATCAAGACTGAGTAGCCACCCATTCTGCACTTACCTGGAGCTCAAGGACAGAGAAGTGCCACTCTCATCTCCAGTAATTCCAACGGCATCGAGGAGAGATGGCATCTACTAGGGCACAGGTGATGAAAACGGTATTTTCCACTTGGCTCCTGATGCCGTCTTTGGTAAGATGGGACAAAGGTCAGAGTTACTAAGCTAGAGAAATTAGCGAAGATATGGTCCACCCCTTCAACAAGAGCAGAGATTGCTGATGCCAAAGCCTAGAAAGTGGAAGCATCCTTCTCACCAAGCCTCTGCTTTCTTAATCCCAATTCCTTTGTCCCTTTCTGACCCTGATATTTAGCTGGAATATTATCGCCCCATTTCCTGATCCTAAGGCCTCAATACACGTATGTCTGGGGACACTGAAAAGGACACTAGAAAGTAGTGGAGAATGAGTTAATTAGTAAGCATGGCCTTAGAGACCTCTGAGCCCCATTGTGGCAAATTATCATCCAATGGCTGTCCTCTAAGATTTGCCCTATAGTCTTCAGTTCTATTCCCCATGCCCTGCCAGACCAGTTTGTGTTATTGACAGTTTCCTCAGAACACAAGTTCTCATTTGCTCATGGAACTCTGCAACCTGAGGTTCCTTCCACTTCCTTACTTTGACCCCAACCCTGACCAGGCCTTCATCAATCATACCAAAGTCCATGTATCACTTAAAGATTACCACATTCACCGCACCTCAAATTTGTTTCTTCTTTGGGTACATGTACACACACACACACACACACACACACACACACACACACACACACACACACATTTTCCCCACATATATCTAAGATAGCACCTAGTTCATGACAGACGGGTTAGGTGATGCAATCAATGTTCCGTGATTATGCATTGAATCTTTTTCAGGATCCATTAACTATGTGATATTTGTATCTGATCAGCAGAAAGGGATACAGCTTTCATTAAAATCCTAGAATGGCATACGATTTATTTATAGATCTTTTCAGAACTATCACTGCAATGTTGTTGGGTAGGTGTTTTATCTCACGTTTCATGAGGCAGAGCTGTTTTGAATTAACCTGGATTTTGCTGTGGTGTATTCTCTTTCATTAGCAAAGCTGAGGTTGAATCAGTCAAGGGATAGAACACAGATTAAAAGTAGGGGATGAAGAGTCTAGAACTAACATAAATATGTCCCTATTCACACTCATGTCCGTTCATGCTGTCAAGAGACCTCAAGACTTCATTACCACGTTTTTAGAAAACAGTTCATCCAGTTGAAGGAAATGACTTGTTTCCAGTTCTTGAGTGTTGTGAACAGTGCTGTAATAAAGGCTGGGCTGACAATTCTCTTCGGAATTTAGGCATCATTTCTTTTGTGTGCATATCCATTATATGCCAGTTCTAATTTTAATTTTTTTTGGCAGAAGTGCCATGTTATCTTCAGCTGTAGCCAGCACAATAACAAGCTAAAACTTGAAACTCCTGGAAGAGAAGACCAATGACCAATGAGACTACATATGGACACATAGCCTCTTTTGGGTTCCTTTTATGAGGAAAAGAGAACAGCTTTATTTATAGTTTGGTATACTTGAAGGGCAGAGTAAGGCCACTTGGAGTGTCAGGCCTTTTCTAGAGCTTCAGAGGTTACGGGCTCAGTTACTTGCTGGCATGACTCTCACAAAAGGCACACCTGAAGGCATTTTCATTAGGGGTCTTAGAGTGTCCTGCAGTACATCTATTGGGGTCTATTGCCCTTTTTGCATAGTGTGTATGTATTATGTTGTGTCTAGTGTGTTGTATGTGTACATGTGTGGTGTGTGTATGTGGTATGTGTGTGTTGTATGTATAATATATATACTGTATGTGTGTATGTAGCATGTGTATGTGTGTGTAGTGTGCTTATGGTGTGTTTGTGTAGTATGTGTGCATGTGCATGTGTATGGTGTATATATGCATGTAGTGTATGTGGTATGTGTGTGCATGTGTGCACATGTGCATGTGGTGCATATATGCATGTAGTTTATGCAATATGTGTATGTGCATATGTGCACATGTGCATCAGTGTGTTTGAGTGTGTATATGTCTGTGTGTTTCTCTTGCTGTATCATATGGGCTTGGGTAATTTCTCCATTGCTATTTGTTTCAGGAGATTGAGAGATTTCTTTCTTGATTTCCTCCTTGTTATTGGTTGTGAAAAGTCAGTTGTTTATTTCTCATCTATTGGTATATTTTCCAAAGCTTCTCTTGTTATTAATTTTAGTTTTGTCACATAATTAACAATACCTAATATGATTTAATTAAAATTGTGTTGAGGGTGTTGAGTTCAGTGGTTAAGAGCACTTGCATCTCTTGTAGAAGACCTGGTTTCTCTTCCCAGCACCAACACGACAGTGTACAACATCCACTTCCAGGGAATCTGACACCTTCTTCTAGCTCTCATAGATGACAGCTACACATACAGTGTACATACCTACATGCCAGCAAAACATGCATATTGCCCAAAATAAAACATAAAGAAACCTAAAATTTTTGGTGAGCCATGCCTCATAGTTTCTCATATGATATCCCAAAGACTGTCTTCTATTCCCTTGAGAAAAAAATTCTACAGTCGTATGAAATCTGTAAACATCTGTATATCTATTTGTTCTAGCATATAATTTAACATATTTCCTGTCTGATGTTTATCCGTCAGTGCAAAGAGAGTGAAAGTCCCCTAAAACATGGCATTACTATATTGAGTTGGACTTGTAATACCCCAAATTAACCAGTAAGCCCCAACCTCCCAAGGACCAGGCAACTTCCTGAAATGCTGGAAGTTGTGGCTCTTGAAAAATAACAAAGCCAAAATTAACCTGTAAGCTCCACCTGTCCACGGAGCAGGTAATTTCTTGGAATGCTGGGAATTATATATTTCTGGAAAAGTAACAAAGCCTCATGGGAAAGTATGGTGGCCTATGAGTTTTGTTCATAAAAACCCCTACAGGTGTTGTGGGCTACTCAGCTGGGGAGTCCAGGGAGTGGCCCTGACCAAAGTCCATCTGTTGGTCAGCATTTAATATTTAATAAAGCATGCTCTAAATTTGGCTCAAAAATGCTTGAATTGATTTTTCTCTGATAAACCTCAGGATTGACAGACACTAATTTTGTGTTTACTGATGTTTTGTGTGTCTGGATGTTCTGATATGGATGACATGGATTTTGTATCATTATTTCCTTTTGCTACATTGACCGTTTCCTTGTTGACACTACAACAATACGGATCCTTTTGAATTTCTGGAGACATAGTCTTGCTTTTTCTGTTTTCCCATCTCATGCACTGCATGTGCCACCAGGCCCGTTGTGCATTGACTGTCTTCCTTTCAGTTTGCACATTGTTGAAGGGACATATGTTTGGGTCTCTTAAATATTTATTTTTATCCATTCAATAAAAAACATTAAATAACTTGTCAGCAACTGAAGATAAATAGGGTCTTAGTACGCCCTTTGTAATTTACTTTCTTGTGTTGTCTTAGTTCATCCCCCTCTCTCTTTCTCTCTCTCAGTTCATTTTTACTTTTTGTTGATTCTTCATGACTTTCACACCACGCATCACACTGCCACTTATTTCACCGTTCTTCTTATCCACTCTCTGTCTTTGCAATCCCTCCACCATGAAAACAAAAATGTAAATGTAAATAGTAAAAAAGGAAAAACAAAAACTCAAAACATCTCTCCATGGAAGCTGTGGTGTGTCATAGTGTGTCAGACAATATACCCTCTTGTCCATACATCTTTCCTTGCAAATGTTCATTGCAATCAGTTATTGGTCTGTATGATGATTTGCATATACTTAGCCCAGGAAGTAGCACTTTTAGGTGTGGCCCTGTTGGAGTAGGTGCTGTCTTGTTGGAGTAGGCGTGGCACTGTGGATGTGAGCTTTAAGACCCTTATCCTAGCTGCCTGGAAATCAGTATTCTGCTAGCAGCCTTCAGATGAAGCTGTAGAACTCTAAGCTCCTCCTCCACTATGCTTGCCTGGATGTTGCCATGTTCCTGCTTTGATGATAATGGACTGAACCTCTGAACCTGTAAGCCAGCTGCAATAAAATGTCCTTGTAAGAGCTGCCTTAGTCATGCATGGTATCAGTTCACAGCAGTAAAACCCTAACTAAGAGAATCTGGATTGAGGCTTCTGGCTTCTGTTACTGTATCACTACTGGATCCCCACTGGGAGTCCTCTCACATATCCAGGTGTTGCCTATGCCACAGAGATCCTGCAGCTTTGGATCTGCAGAACTCGACCCTTCATGTACTCCAGCAATTCAAAGATGGGGTGGACATGGGGATTAGCCAACTCCGCACTGGCTCTGGCCCTGTGTGGGAACTGAATTGATCAGCCCACCAGCTCTTGTAAGCCAATGACACCAGGATCAGCTCTCTGGTTTTGCCAAGGTGAGGATGGGCCAGCTCTTCCACTTTCATTCCTTTGGGGCCAGCTCTCCTGTGCTCACACCACCAAGGTCAGCTCTACTGTGCTGCCCAGGTGAAGGTATCTTACCTGTTCTTAAGCACATTACTACAGTTGTGAGCCTTCATTACTCTCTTAATTTTCAGTACAACAGATATTTTGGTTTTTGGTTACAATAAACCTTGCAGAAATATCTTTTGATCAGGACAAACTAGAAAGAAAATGTACTAACCTAAAAAATGACACACATTTTGAACTTTTCCTAAGGTAGTTTACATGTTTTTATATTGTTTATTTCTTAGTGTGAAATTTATTTTTAGTTTTTTTTTTCTATTTTAGTCTTCAAGAGAAGATGTGATTGGCTTACAGACTATTTATGATAATTAGAGCATTCTGGATTTGTATAATTACTTTTAGCAGTGAGATTTATATCTTATAATGTTTTCTTTTTAAGAATATCTGGTTTTTTTCAGTTTCAATAACACCATTTAAAATTACTTTGTTTGAAGGTCCCTATGAAACTATATTCAAGCAGTCCTTACCACCACCTAGGAAATTCTTTATGTCTGACTTCTAAGGGAAAGTGTTTTGGGCACAGAATTCTCGACTGTGTGAGAGATATACAATATTTTATTCAACCATCTTTCTCCTAGTCTTAGTTTCTTTTCTTCCTTTTACAAGTACCTTGCACAGAGCCCCCTTCACATCCTTGTTTCTTAGAGTATAAATCAGAGGGTTCAGCATTGGAGTAATGATAGTATAAAAGAGGGCAGCAAACTTCCCTTCACTCCCAGAATACATGTGGACAGGTTGGAGATACGTGTACATGGCTGAGCCATAAAAAAGAAAAACCACAGTAAGGTGGGACCCACAAGTCCCCAGAGCCTTTCTGCGCCCAGCTCTTGACTTGATCTTCAGCACTGCATGAGCAATGTGTGCATAGGTGCCTAGAATTACTGCTACAGGACAGACCAAAATTACAGCTCCAGCCAAAAACAAGTAGGTTTCTGGTCCCCCTGTGTCCTCACAAGCCAGCTTCAGGAGAACAAGCATCTCACAGAAGAAGTGGTTCAGGTGATGGCCACAGAGAGGTATGGTCATGATGAAGCTTGTCTGAGTTAGAGAGTTCACAAGGCCTCCCACCCAGGAGGAAATGGCCAATGCATGGCAGAGAAGGGGGTGCATAATGCTGGTGTAGTGTAGTGGACGACACACAGCGACATAGCGGTCGAAAGCCATCACCACAAGGAGCATACACTCAGTTCCACCCAGGAAGAGTGCTATGAAGAACTGGGTCATACACCCAGCATAGCTGATAGTCTGATCACCTTGGGACAGACTGATTAGAAGTTTGGGCACAGTGCTACTGGTGAAGCAGAGGTCCAGGAAGGAGAGGTGGGCAAGGAAGAAGTACATGGGTGTGTGCAGATGAAGGTCCTGTTGAGTGAGAACAATAATGGTAATGTTGCCACAGAGGGTAAGAGAGTAGAAAATTGAAATGAAGACCAGGAGGATAAGTTCCAGTCGAGGCCAGTCTGAGAAGCCTACCAACAGGAAACCTTCTAAGCTGCGATTGAAACTTCCCATCGGTCTCTCCTTTCACAGACTGTAGAAGACAATCGAATGCTTCTTAATGTAACAGACACGTAGATGGTCCAGAGCTAAACTAAGTTGACTTCCCACTTTGTTTCAAAGCAGTTAAAGCTAGACGACAGCCTTGCGTGTCTGCCTTCATTCTGCTGTCTCTCTCCCCTTCATGTCTTTTGGTTTTGTAGGCTGGAGAAACATACAGCTCTTATTCTAAACCCAACATCAGCTTAGATTCCAGGAGCAGTAAGGTCTGTGGGAATGAAGATCACCATTGAAATGTAAAACATTATCTTCAGTGGAGATGCTACTCTTATACCTACAACGATCTCCCAAGAAGGCCATTATTGACAAAATAGCAATTTATGGGCTTACATTGCAGGGCCAGCACTGTGTCAATGATGTCTGGACCACACTTTAATTATGCTTGCTAAGTTATGTCATCTTCTTGCCCCACCTCTTTCTCTATTTAAACTTCAGCCTCAAGATGAACATCTAGTCACTGGATTTCTTTGTCTGCTCCTCTTCCTCGTATGCATTGACTCCATATCCTTTCTCTGCATCTCACTGTTTCTTGCCTTTAGTTGTCTTGTTGCTATTAGTGGCTGAATCTAGCTGTTGGTACTGAAGGGGGTTGGGCTTTTGAATTAAAAAAAATTCACGGGCTGGTGAGATGGCTCAGTGGGTAAGAGCACCCAACTGCTCTTCTGAAGGTGATGAGTTCAAATCCCAGCAACCACATGGTGGCTTACAACCACCCGTAATGAGATCTGACACCCTCCTCTGGTGCGTCTGAAGTCAGCTATAGTGTACTTATGAATAATAACAAATGAATCCTTGAACTGGAGAGAGCAGGGACTGAGCAAATGGGACCGACCGGAGTGAGCGGGGCTGGCCAGAGCGAGCGGGGGCCGACTAGAGTGAGCGGGGCAGACCAGAGCAAGCAGGGTTGTCTGGAATGAGGGAAAAAAATCCATCACAGTGCACAGAATATGAATTAAAGTATACTCTCTACTCTTCAGGCCTGAGTTTTCTTTCCTTAATTCCATTCTTGCATAGTGCACAGAAGATTAGAGCAGCAGCTATGTGGTCTTTGCTAGAAGCACTTTCCTTTTGTTCCTTTGTTTTATGACTTAATTCAGGCTACCTAATGCTCTGGCCAGTATATTTTCAAATCTGTAGCACTCACTCCCTTTCTCACAGCCTTTACTGGAGGACTCCAGAGCACCAGGGTGCAATCAACTCTTAAATTCTTATACAAAACAGCCATGACCCAGCTTTGATACTCCACTTCTCTTATTTGTTTCTTTGCTTAGTCTATGAGCAAAGTGTTTCAATAGAGCTGGAGGAAGGACTAACCAGAATGAGTTCATAGGTTTGTCCCTGGCTGCTCATCTTCCTGCAACTCAGTGCAAATGGATAGTAAAAGAGTCTTTGAGGTCCTGCTCAAGACCAGCTGTCATGTGTCACAAGGATTGAGAGCCTGCAGCTCCATGTTGGGAAAAACACAAACACAAATATGTTCTGTATGTGGAGTCTTCCCATCATGAATATGTTACCACTTCTCACCATCTCCCCTGGGATGAGATGCTCCCTTCTCTCCAGACCTGCCTTCTTATACAGTTTCCTTCTCCTTCTTCCACTATGTGTTGCAATTCTTTTAAATGTGCCTTTGTGCCTCTACTACTATGACTCTTCAGTAGTAGAGGTGAGAGTGAATGTAAAGACAAAATTAAAAAGTGGCTCCTTTCATCATCTAAGAACGGATGGTGCTTTAATATCGCTTTCGTTCATGGCATAGCAACTTTAAATAAAATTAAAAAAACCATTTTATTCTCCTTATAAAATCAATTAATTATGTTCTGAGAAGAAAGATTAGTACACAATCTATATATAAGAAAGATTTGATTTTTTAAAAAAAGCCATTTGCTGATTTGCTGAGGTGAAATGCTAAACATTGTAAGGTATTATGTTATTTGTATACAGCTTTTTTACCTAAGTTTCAGTCTCAACTTAGAAGATTTTGTGTTGAAGCTTTTGTTCTTTCATTCTCTTGTGCGTGAAACAGTGACACGATTTTTCTTCTGATAGTTGATTGTGTTTGGAGGCACAGTTTGATTTTTATGTGTTTGTAAATTTTAAGTCAGTTCTATTAATTCTGTCAATAATCAAGACAATAAAATTACTCCTAAGAAATACTTCCATTCTTGAGTGGGAACTGTGACCTACTAATCATATGAACATAAATTTGGCCTCTAGTACACCTCTCACATTATTTCTTTTGTTTCATCCCTTATTAAACATATATTCTTTACTTATACAATATAAACTCTATTCAGTTTCCCTTCCCTCTCTCCTCCCAGTTCTTCCCCACCTCGTTTTCTATCCAACCCAGATCCATTTCTCTCTGTTACTAGAAAATAATAGACTTCTAAGAGGTAACAATAAAACATGAAAAGATGGAATATAGTTAGATAAAACAAAAACCGTCATTTGAAGTTGGACAAGTCAAGCCAACAGAAAAATAAGAGAACCCCAAGAGAAGGCACAAGAATCAGAGACCCACTCATTCACACATTTAGGTGTCCCACTGAAATACTAACTGAATTCTATGATACATCACACACACACACACACACACACACACACACACACACACAATGTATATATACATACATTCCGAGGACCTGTACAGACCTGTGTGAACCCTGTGATTACTGATTCAGTCTCTGTGAGTTCATATGAGTTTTGCTCAGTTGTCAAACATTTTTAATTCTACAGTTTAACCAAGGTATGTTTTGACTATGGTTACACTGGTTCAGGGCTTGTGCAGAGATGAACCTTCCTATGGGAGCCTTGTGCATGTGGGTGAGAGGTGGTAGAGAGGATGCATTAGAAAACATATGGGGCCTATACCAGTGCCTGGCAAACACAAAAGTGGTTGCTCACAGTCAGCTACTAGTTGGAACACAGGACTCCCAAGGAAGGAGCTAGAGAAAGTACCCAAGGAGCTGAAGGGGTCTTCAACCCTCTAGGTGGAAGAATAACATGAACTAACTAGTTTCCCCTGCGCTCATGTCTCTAGCTGCATATATGGAAGAAGATGGCCTAGTTGGCCATTGGGAGGAGAGGCCCCTTGGTCATACAGACTCTATATGCCCATTACAGGGGAATGCCAGGGCCATTACGTGGGAGGGGGTGGGTAGGGGAGCAGGGCGGGGATGCAGGAGGGTAAGGGGAAATTTCTGGATAACATTTGAGATGTAAATGAAGAAAATATCTAATAAAGAGGAAAAAAAAGAAAAAAAAAGAAAACATATGGGGCATATAAAGTTTATAAGACCAAGGGGCCTCTCTTCCCAGTGATGGCCAACTAGGCCATCTTCTGCTACATATGCATCTAGAAAAAAAAGAAAGTAATAAAAAAAAAAAGAAAACCCATGGATGTACGAAGACCTCCCTTTAACCAATGAGTCTCAAAACACTGAGGAAAATGGATGTTTTCAGTGTTCTATTCCTCAAGAAGAGGTCATTGCTTGAAAATATCCTGCCCTGCGCTGATATAGCTGTCTCGTGGGAGGCTATACCAGTGCCTGGCAAACACAGAAGTGGATGCTCACAGTCAGCTATTAGATGGAACACAGGGTTCCCAAGGAAGGAGCTAGAGAAAGTACCCAAGGAGCTGAAGGGGTCTTCAACCCTATAGGTGGAAGAATAACATGAACTAACTAGTACCCCCAGAGCTCATGTCTCTACCTGCATATATAGAAGATGGCCTAGTTGGCCATCATTGGGAAGAAGAGGCCCCTTGGTCACACAAACTTTATATGCCCCAGTACAGGGGAACGCCAGGGCCAATATGTGGGAGTGGGTGGGTAGGGGAGCAGGGCGGGGGATGGGGGAGGTTTTAGGGGACTTTCGGGATAACATGTGAAATGTAAATGAAGAAAATATCTAATAAAAAAAACAAATATGACAGTTAAAAAAAAGAGAAAATATCCTGCCCTGTTTATTGGTGAAGGCAGAGGTAATACTTGGCAGATATAACTGATTTCAGATGTTGTACATGATAATCCCATCCATCTTTGAATGTTACAAGTTATTATCTCATAACTTCACATTTACTGAATATTATGCACCATCACCTAGAGAACTGGCTATTATACATATTCCTGGCTGTAGAACATTAACTAAACATCTAGAATCAAAGGAGAGTGAAACTGAGAGACCATCTTTCAACGTCTTACCTGAGAAACAGGTGTTTCTAATGGAGCATTAGAACTTGCAAAGAAATCCTCTAAAGATAGCTATAATTGTTTGCACCAGTGTTAAAACATGTGTCCTATGGAACATGCCACAGACTCTCCTTGCTCTTTTCCTACAAACTCAACCCAGGAGGACATTTACAAAAAGGCAAATGTGACTCAACAAGAACCCTTGAAAGACGAATGACGTTTTCTAAAAGCAGCTTGTCTGTAAAAGAATGGATGGATACATAGACAACTTTAAAGCTCCCTGTTCTCTCAAAGGGTGTAAGATGCCTCTCTATGATACTCCAAAATGTTTCTGCATAGATGAAAAACTATTGCTGATTTGGTGTGTTCCAATGAGTACACTCTACTTTAATACTCTTACTTCGATTTTAAAATTGGTCTCCTGCCACTGACCTAGGTGGCACACAGACTTTTGAGTTGTATTACAAAAGCCAGTGATAACGTATGCTCAAATTCCTGTGTGTACTTTCAATATGTCTATGTATGATATTAAAGGATAACAAACATGGTTAACAACCATGTTTAAATTATTTTCCTATAAGATGCAGTTCTACATCTTCCAGTCAAGTCCACCAACTAAATTATATTGTTTGATTGCACTGGGACTAACATCTAGCTATGCAATTTCATCTTCTCTCTGAGCAACTGTAGTTCCACAAATTCCTTCCTAACCTATCTAAATTTGTCATTTGATCATGTGCTCTTGGAGTGGAATATAGTTTTACTTCCTCTCATTATGCCTGTAGTTGTGGATTTTTATTGTGTTTGGGAGACTAATTTAACTATCGAACTTAACTAGGGGTTCAATCATCCTTCAACTGTACAGATGTTACAGTTGTTTAGCTTGGTTTAGTTGTGGGACTCCTAACAGTGGGAACAGAGACTGTCTCTGACTCTGTTGCCTGCCTTTTGGGACCTTTTCCTTCTATTGGATTACCTCATCTAGCCTCAGTTGGAGAGGATGTATCTAGTCTTATTGAAACTTGATATGCCAGCACTGTTTGATATCCATGGGAGGCCTCCCCTTCTTTGAAGATAAATGGAGGGAGAGTGGATGGGGAACAGGGTGAAGGACTGGGAGGAGAAGGAAGGGAAATTGTGGTTGGATACACACACACACACACACACACACACACACACACACACACACACGCATACACACGCACACACACACACACACACACACACGCATCCTTTAACCATTCTCCATTTTAACTCTTATGCTACGCAGTCAGTCATTGCCTAATCTGGACGCTATTTCTTCTAAACTATAGAGCACAGGGTTTCCCATAGTATCCTAAGAGTCTTTAGGAAGATCTCCTGCAAGATTTGTCTATCAAATGTCTAGTAGCAACCCACTCATATTTCTACTATAGAAAACATAGAGTATAGTCAACATTCTTGACATTAAAAGATTGAAATAAAAATAGTCCTAGTTTTCATTGTGACTGCCTCAGTCTGGAAGAAGTTTCACCCTGTTAACTACTCCTCCAAAAAATTCTGATTTATTTCAATAACTCCGAGAGAACCTCTACTCTTTGTCATTTGGGTCTGGTGTTTGGAATTTCCTTGGCTATCAAAGTTCTAGTATCATATTGCTATCATAGACAAGAGTCAATTGCACAGTATACCATCTCTTTCTACATTTTAACTATGTATCCTGAGTAGTTCACCTTTCAGTACTTACCTGTAATTCCACAACAATTCCTCCAACAGTTCTGTTGACTATAAAGGAGGAGTGATGCTCACCAGTGACTGGTGACAGCCACTGATGTCTCAAAGTCTGTTTTCTCTTTGATCTTGATCCCACCTTTGGTGGGAAGGAGTCAGGTCAGAGCTTCTGTCTCAGAGAGATCATGATAGTAAATGTCCTTCCCTCTGTAGCCTAGAGTGCTGGTGCTGTGTGCTTTCATCAGAGATGAAAGCAAGGATGACAGATGCCATCAACTTCTTTCTGATCCCCAAACTACACTGGCATAGTGTGACCGCATTTCTTGACTATGTATTTATTTGCATATTCTTTGATGACAATGGTATGGGGAATGAATTGTTGAGCCTATGTGGTCTGGGAGACCTCTGGGACCTATTGTACCAATTATAATTAATAGACTATTCCTCTAAGATCTACCCTGAAGTCCATAGTTCTCTATTCTCCATGCTCTGCCTGACCAATCTGACTTACTCATTACTCTCAAAATACAACTTCTTACTTGCTCATGGGACTCTGTAGCCTGAGATTCATTCTACTTCCCACTTTGACCCTATTCCTACCAGACTTTCACCAATCAGATCCAATGCCATGTGTCACTTGAGGCCTGCTATGTTCATGACACCTCGAATATGTTTCTTCTCTATGCCTTCCATGTAATGCTCATATGTTCCCAGGTATGTTTAAGAACAGGAATATAGCCAACTAATATTTATTTCCTTGTTTCTGAGTTCAATACTTTTTGAAAAACATCTATTATATTAATATTTATTTTTTTGTCTTATTTTTATTTCTAATAATCTTAAAAACTCATACATTAACTTAAAAATAATGTATGGAAAAATAATATTCTTTTAATATTAGGGTAAATAAAAAGTCAATACAAGGTGTTTTCTATATTCACTTAAAGAACCATGCTGTTACTTAAGGAAATAGCTTTGCTGTTACTAGTCTTGTGACCTGCCACGCTGAGTCTTAGTTTCCCCATCCGAAAGATGATGGTACCATGACCTATTTTTTTTAACACTGTTTGTGGATTCCTAGCATATGTAAGATGGGCATTCAGTGATATTATTAAGGTAATGTTAATGTTTTGGCCTTCACTCTGACTGAAAGGAACACAAAAATATGATCTTTGATCCCAAGAAAGTTCATAATCAAAGGAAAAAAGAAACTCAGTCAGAAAGCATGAAAAATATGCTAATATTTTCTTTCTTTTTGGTGAACCAGTGGGTTCTACTAACAAGAGTATGGGTGAAGACTTATCGACAGAAGCAGGGATGACTCAAAATTAGCTGGGTAACAAAAAGTCTACATCAACATGGGTGAAAGCTATACCCCAAAACACAGCTCACAGGCAACTCCATATGGCCTATCATCTCCTCTTCACACACTGGCTGGTCAGAGTTCCCCTTCAGCAGCTGTTTACTTCTGTATAAGGCTTTCTTTTGGACTCTGTTTACATCTGGACTAGCCTGCTCTTGGTGCAGCCTACATTCAGGACTGATCTTAATAGACACAACCAGATCTCTCCAACTCTCCCAAGTCTTTCTCAATCCAATCAAGGTTAACAGCTATCAAAGAAGCTTTAAAAGTGCTATAAAATATCTTCAGGTAGAATACGATTATGATTTTTATCAGTTTTACATAATGGGATGTTTTGGAGAGAATGAAAAATTTTTCTTAATATATCAGTTTTGCTTACAGTATAATGAGCATGTTGATTTTAATAGCTTTGTTAAGATACAATTAAGCACATCAGGGGGTCTTGACTCAGTGGACAAAGTGTTACTATGCAAGTGTAGGGTACCAACAAAAACCAAAAACCAACCAACCAACCAACCAACCAACCAAACAAACAAACAAACAAACCAAAAAAAAAAAAAATAAAAAGATTCTCAGAACACACTTAGAAGCTAGATAAGTATGGTGACCAACTGCATCTCCAACTGCATCTCCAACTGCATCTCCAGTACTGAGGAGATAGAGATGGGCTCTGTGGGCATCTTGATTAACTGACTATCTTGAGAAACTCAATCAATGTATGTAGAATTTCATTGAGAGACTCACTAAATATAGTTAACGAACTGGAGAGATGACCTACCAATTAAGAGTGCTTGCTGTGCTTGTAGAATGTTGTAGGGTTTTCACCAGAGAAGAGTGCTCAGACATGGGTCTAAGCTAATATAAAGTCTTTATTAGCTGGCCAGTGACTACACTGGGTATTTGGAATTCAGTGTAGCACTGAGACTTTCTCAGAATGATCTTTAAGACACAAAAATCATGTTCTGGGTTGACATATTTCAGTTAACAAGAATAGTTAGCCAGAAAGAGAACTACAGAAACCAAAAACCAACTTGAGACTTTCCCAGAACTATAGACTTTGATGAATTAAGCCTTTGTTTTCATTTAGGCAGATGGTGCTGTCTACTTGCTGAATTTTACAGCCTGAATGATACTGCTACCATACCAAGTTACAGTAGGAATAGGCACATTTTCTATTGATCCTAGAAAAGGCAGCCCAGTTAGGGGAAAGGAATCCAAAGGCAGGCAATGTAGTCAGAAACAGCTCCTGCTCCTGCTTGAGGAGTCCCACATGAAGACCCAGCTGTTACATATGTGCAGAGGGCCTAGGTCTTTCTCATGCATACTCTCCAGCTAGTGGTTCAGTCTCTAGGCACCTCTATGTGCCCAGGTTAGTTGATTCTATAGGTTTTCTTGTGACCTTGACCATTCTGTATACTTCAATCCTTCCTCCTATCATCCACTGGATTCCCCAAGCTCTGCTTATTGTTGGCTGTGGGTCCTTGCATCTGTTTCCATCAGTTGCTGGGTGGAGTCTCTCTGATGACAGTTATGCTAGGCTCCTGTCTGCAAGTATAGCAGAACATCATTAATAGTGTCATGAGGGTATGGGGGCTGAAACTGTTGTTCCCCACACAGGGCTTCAAGCCCCCTCAGCTCCTTCAGTCCCTTCTCCAACTCCTCCATCAGGGACCCTGTGTTCAGTACAATGGTTGACTGCGAGCATCCACCTCTGTATTTGTCAGGCTCTGGCAGAGCGTCTCAGCAGACAGCCATATCAGGCTCCTGCCAGAAAGCACTCTCTGGCATCCACAATAATGTCTGTGTTTGATGACTGTATCTGGTAGGGATCCCCAGGTGGGACAGTCTCTGGATGGCCTTTCCTTCAGTCTCTGCTTCACACTATGTCTCCATATTTCTTTCTGTGATTATTTTGTTCCTCCTTCTAAGAAACAAAAAGCATCCACACTTTGGTCTTCCTTCTTCTTCAGCTTCATGTGGTCTGTGAATTGTATATTGGGTATTCTGAGCTTTTGGGCTAATATTCACTTATCAGTGAGTGCATACCATATGTGTTCTTTTGTGATTGGGTTATCTCACTCAGGATGATATTTTCAAGTTCCATCCATTTGTCTAAGAATTTCATGAAGTCATTGTTTTTTAACAGCTGAGTAGCATTCAATTGTGTAAATGTAACACATTTTCTTTATCTATTCCTCTCTTGAAGGACATCTGGGTTGTTTCCAGCTTCTGTCTATTATAAATAAGGCTGCTATGAACATAGTGAAGCATGTATTCTTATTACATGTTCTGGGTATATTCCCAGGAGTGGTATAGCTGGGTCATCAGGTTGTACTATGTCCAATTTTGTGAGGAACCACCAAACTGATTTCCAGAGTGGTTGTACCAGCTTGGAATCCTGCCAACAATGGAGGAGTGTCCATCTTTCTCCACATCCTTGCCAGCATCTGCTGTCACCTGAAATTTTGATCTTAGCCATTCTGATTGGTGTGAGGTGGAATCTCAGGGTTGTTTTGATTTGCATTTCCTTGATGGCTTAGGATGGTGAACATTTCTTTAGGTGCTTCTCAACCATTCGAGTTGGCTCAGTTGAGAATTCTCTATTTAGCTCTGTTCCCCATTTTTAATAAGTTTTTTTTTGGTTCTCTGGAGTCCAACTTCTTGAGTTCTTTCTCTATATTAGATATTAGCCCTCTATCAGATGTAGGATTGGTAAAGATCTTTTCCCAATCTGTTGGTTTCTGTTCTGTCCTATTGACAGTGTCGTTTGCCTTACAGAGGTTTTGCAATTTTATGAGGTCCCTTTATTTGTCAATACTTGATCTTAGAGCATAAGCCATTGTTGTTCTGTTAAGAATAATTTCCTCTGTACACAGGTGTCTAAAGCTTTTCCCCACATTCTCTTCTATTAGTTTCAGTGTATCTGGTTTTATGTGGAAGTCCTTGATACACTTGGACTTGAACTTTATACAAGGAGATAAGAATGGATCAGTTTTCATTTTTCTACATGCTGAACACCAGTTGAACCAGCACCATTTGTTGAAAATGTTGTCTCTTTTCCACTGAATTGTTTTAGCTCCTTTGTCAAATGTCAAGTGACCATAGGTGTGTGGGTTCATTTCTGGGTCTTCAATTATATTCCATTGGTCTACGTGCCTGTCACTGTACCAATACAATGCAGTTTTTACCACTATTACTCTGTAATACAGCTTGAGGTCAAGGATGGTGATTCCTCCAGAAGCTCTTTCATTGTTGAGAATAGTTTTTGCTATCCTGGCTTTATTGTTATTGCAAATGAATTTGCAAATTGCTCTTTCTACCTCTGTGAAGAATTGAGTTGGAATTTTGATGGAGATTGCTCTTGGCAAGATGGCCATTTTTTTCTATATTAATCCTGCCTATCCATGAGCATGGAAGATCTTTCTATAGTCTAAGATCTTCTTCGATTTCTTTCTTCAGAGACTTGAAGTTCTTGTCATATAGATATTTCACTTGCTTGGTTAGAGTCACACCAAGGTATTTTATATTATTTGTGACTATTGTGAAAGGTGTCATTTCCCTAATTTCTTTCTAAGCCTGTTTATACTTTGAGTAGAGGAAGGCTACTGATTTGTTTGAGTTAATTTAATATCCAGCTACTGCGCTGAAATTGTTTATCAGGTTAGGAGTTCTCTGGTGGAATTTTTTTTTTTTTTGGTTACTTAAGTATACTATCATATCATCTGCAAATAGTGATATTTTGACTTCTTCCTTTCTAATTTGCATTCCTTTAACCTCCTTTTGTTGTCTAATTGCTCTAGCTAAAACTTCAAGTACTATATTGAATAGATAGGGAGAGAGTAGGCAGCCTTGTTCAGTCCACAACCTCAATGGAATTGATTCAAGTTTATATCCATTTAGTTTGATGCTGGCTACTGGTTTGCTGTATATTGCTTTTACCATGTTTAGGTATGGGCCTTGAATTCCTGATCTTTTCAAGGCTTTTTAACATGAAGGGATGTTGAATTTTGTCAAATGCTTTTTCAGCATCTAATGAGATGATCATGTGGTTTTTCTCTTTGAGTTTGTTTATGTAGTGGATTACATTGATGGATTTTTGTATACTGAACCATCATTGCATCCCTGGGATGAAGCCTACTTGATTGTGGTGAATGATCATTTTGATGTGTTTTTGGATTTGGTTGGCAAGAATTCTATTGAGTATTTTTGCATCAATGTTCATAAAGGGAATTGTTCTAAAGTTCTCTTTTCTTTGTTGGGTCTTTTTGTGGTTTAGGTATAAGCGTAAGGACATGTGCTCCATTATGTTCATAGCAGCCTTATTTATAATAGCCAGAAGCTGTAAAGAGCCCAGATGTCCTTCAACAGAGGAATGAATACAGAAAATGTGGTCCATTTACACAATGGAGTACTACTCAGCTATTAAAAACAACTTCATGAAATTCTTAGGTAAATGTGTAGAACTAGAAAATATCATCCTGAGTGAGGTAACCCAATCACAAAGGAACACACATGCTATGCACTCACTGATAAGTGTACATTAGCTCAAAAGCTCAGAATACCCAATATACTATTCGCAGACCACATGAAGCTCAAGATGAACAAAGACCAAGGTGTGGGTGCCTGGTCCTTCTTAGAAAGGAGAACAAAACACTCACTGGTGTAAATATGGAGACAAAGTATGGGGCAGAGACTTACGGAAAGGCCATCCAGAGACTGCCCCACCTGGGAATCCATCCCATATACAGTCATCAAAGCCAGACACTATTGTAGACACCAAGAAGTGCACGTTGACAAGAGCCTGATGTAGTTGTCTCCTGAGAGTCTCTGCCAGAATCTGACAGATACAGATGCAGATGATTGCAGCTAATCTTTGGACTGAGCATGGGGTCCCCAATGGAGGAATTGGAGAAAGGCCTGAAGGAGCTGAAGGGGTTTATAGCCCCATAGGAAGAACAACAATATCAACCAACCAGACCTGCCAGAGCTCACAGGGACTAAACCAACATCCAAGGAGTACACACGGAGGGACTCATGGCTCCAGTCACATATGTAGCAGAGGATGGCCTTGTCAGGTATCAATGGGAGGAGAGACCCTTGGTCCTGTGAAGGCTTGATGCCTCAGTGTAGTGGAATTCAAGGGTAGGGAGGTGGGAGTGGGTATGTGTGTGGGTGGGGGAACACCCTCATAGAAGCAGGGGGAGGGGAGATGGGATAGGCGGTTTCCAGGGCAGGGAAACCTAGAAAAAGTATAGCATTTGAAATGTAAATAAAGAAAATATCCAATAAAAATCTATAGAAAAATGTGAGAGAGAGAGAGAGAGAGAGAGAGAGAGAGAGAGAGAGAGAGAGAGAGAGAACACATGGGAAGTGTCTTGGCAATGAGAAAACCTGCATCAGCTTTGCCACTGGATGTTCAGTTTGTGTCTCTGAAGATCTTACTATTTTTAATAGTTCTTTTGGTGAACTTTTTTTTTTTCTAATATTCTTTTTTTTTACATTTTTATTTATTTATTTATTTATTTATTTATTTATTTATTTATTTATTTATAACTTTTATTAGATATTTTCTTATCCAGAAAGTTCCCTATATCCTCCCCCCTCCCGGCCCTGCTCCCCTACCCACCCTCTCCCACCCCTTGGCCCCGGCGTTCCCCTGTATTGGGGCATATAAAGTCTGCATAACCAAGGAGCCTCTCTTCCCATTGATGGCCAACTAGGCCATCCTCTTCTATATATGCAGCTAGAGACACGAGCCCAGGGGGTACTAGTTAGTTCATGGTTATTCTTCCACCTATAGGGTTGAAGACCCCTTCAGCTCCTTGGGTACTTTCTCTAGCTCCTTCTTCCTTGGGAACCCTGTGTTCCATCTAATAGCTGACTGTGAGCTT
>CACVCL010023081.1:0-25160 GCA_902729485.2 Mus minutoides
TCTCTCACAAATACATAATAATAATAAAAATAAAGATTAAAAGAAATGAAAGATGGAGGGAAGGAAGGAAAGAAATAAAAAGAGAAAGAAAAAAATAAAAGTAAAAAAATCTCAAAAGTTGGCTTCTGTGTGGTTGGTGGGAATTTCTAGTATGACCTGGAGTCTGCCTGAGAGGCCTGGAGGCCAGGAGCAGGATGTGGTCAGTGTGTGCTGAATGGGAAGTTTATAGAAGTGCAGCAGGAACAGGTGCTGGGCCAGAGGTCCTAAGGAATGCCAATGTTGCTCTACCCATGGCCTTCTATGTGACTCTGTCTGTACAGGTGTGTGCACATATGCCAGTGTGCATGAGTTTCATGCTTGCTGAGTGTGTGCCTAAGTCTCCATGTATGTGTTCTTCTGTGTGTCGTGATGTGAACGAGTGTAGGTTTGTATCTATGCCCATGTGTATATGACTCAGCGGCAGAGTCAGAGAACCTTCTCTTCATGGTTTCTTCCCCTAAACGATGTGGAAATCATAATATCTTAATGGTATTGTTTTAGGGTTTTCACAGAAATCCTTTTATTTTGAGCAAGTTTTAGAAGTGAAACATGAGACACTTAAGCTTCCATGTAACCAAAACAGCCCAATACCATGGGTCACAGAAGCAAGGACAAGAGAAGACAGGAAATGAAGAAAAAACAAGGCAGACAGTGAAAGTCTTTGACTTTAGTTTCCTCAAAGTGGAATTTTGAGGTCAAGAATTTCTACAGTTAAAAAGTTTATATAAGTCACAAGAATTGCAATTTTTGTTAAATCAGACTGTAAAAGTGTTCTGTTCAGGATAAAAGGTATATCCAAGTGACTATTTATATTCCTATAAGTTCACCAAATGTCCTGAATATTAATAACAAGAAGACAAGCTTGCAAGGCAGTGATGGCACACACCTTTAATGCAGATGTTGACGGATCTCTGAGTTCAAGGTCATGCTGTGCCACACCCACTCCAGTGAAGCCTGCGTGACAGGCCTAAAGGCTTGGATGCTGTCCCGAGGCAAAGGGTTTCATGGAAACTTAGCCTCTTGGAACCCTGGCATTCCCATAGTACGGATGCTCCAAACCTGTCCCTGTGTTAGTCAGTGAGTGGATCTGTGCTTTCTTTCAGTATTGTTTTATTATAGGTGCCTCCAAGAAATGATTTTACAAATACCTACATCAGGTTGAACTCTACTCCCTGGCTTTCACCAATGTCCTAGGCAGTCCTTGAGCAGACTGTGGGCTTGGAATTTCATAAGAATGTTATTCATCCAGACGAAATCACCTAGTGTTGACAGTAATCAAGCATTTCAGTTTGCTGGAAACGATCTAGTATTCTCAGGGCTAGTTCAAAATAGTAAACTTAGAATTCTCATTACAGACATGAATGGCAGCCTACCTTATATAATAGTAGAAAGAAGGTGGGTTGTGGTTTTAGGAGGAGCTGAAGTATTGTATTATTCATGAAAGGGTTAGTAGAACAGAATTCCCCTGGTGCAGGTTTTTCACTAGGCCCAGAGGAATAGCATAATTAGGTATTTCTAAGGGACTACTGGTGGTGGGTTTAACAATAGACTAGCATTGCATCAGACCATTCACCTGGCTCCTGTGCTTAGCTGATCTTAGATAGGGCTGTTCCTATCTCAACTGTAAACACTGCCTGGCTCCTGCCATCTTTTTATGTGTGCCTTTTCTTTGTTTTGTGTAAAGAACCATTATGCATATGATGTATTCGCCTAGCTTTCTTGTTTTTCTTCTGTATTATAAGTCTGGTGCTCACTTTGAGAAATTACATTCAGATACAACACTTCCTTGTGTTTGCATCTGTTTGTCACCCTTTTCACTGACACCTTGCCCACCTGTATTGGGACTCTAATTCTCCCACGGAGTTAGGGGCTGACTGAGGTCAGTCTGAGGCAATGCTGGTCTACAGAGTGAGTTCCAGGAAAGCCAGGGCCACACAGAGAAACTCTGATTCAATGAACAGAACAAAACAAAACAAAAGAACCTGAATTCTGCAGCAGGCTGAGGAAAGAGTCCAGAGTGCTGTAATATCATCAAGCTTGTAACCTGTTCTCTAAAAGCAGCAATGGCAGAGAGATCTGGGTAGGAAGTCAAGTGCTCCTGGTTAACAGGTTATCTACTTTCTAATATGCAAAATTAATCAGACATTTGGAAAAGATTGCACAAAGCTACTGCATTTATAAAAATCACAAAAGTGGATACTGTAGTTAGTCACATGCACAGGCATTCACACCTTCAACAATGACTGCAGATCCAAGGAAGAGCAGGAGCTTCTAGGAGAGCTGGCAAGGGCTGTAGCCACACAAGTCACCCCAGAGCAGGCTAACAGGTCAGATGCTCTTGCTAAGGCTGGAACAGCGGGTTTAAAGCTGTCAGGTCCAGGCACATTTTCAAACCTTTTGCATCCATCCACTTGTGTCTGAATTATGTGACTTGACTTCCAACTTGTGGCCAAATCTTCTGGTTTATAAAATCCAAAAGGAAAACATGGAGGCAATCAATACTACAGAGGTCTTAGGAAATAAGGCCAGCCTACAAAGCTGTAATTAGGAGGAAACGAGGAATGCCAGAGCATTAAAGCCAGAAACCTTGCTTGCTACTGTGTTGGAGCCAGTCTTACCTCAGCTAGGCTAGTGTACAGGTATCGTGACATTAATTTCTTATGTCACCGTTAAATGTCTTCTCTATCAGTGCATGTGAAACTGACTAAAACCTTCCCATGCGTATGTTCCCTTACAGCAAGAGCACACACCTACCACTTCAATATGGTATAATTTTTTTCTTTCATACAGTTTCTAACAAGTCAGGCCAGGATACCTCTTACCTTCCAATCATATCAGAGATAGAACTCCTTTAACTAAATTCTACTTTATGTAATTCAGTGTTTCCTAAGAGTTTGTTTATTTCTTCTTGGTTTCCTGATTACCCCCACCCCACCCCACCACCATGTCAACCCCCACTGCCTTTTCGGCTTAAGCAGCTGACTTTATATTCATGGTTCTATAAAAGAATGTGGCTCCCCAGGGCAACATTCAGCTGGCCCCCATAGCTTGGTCACCTGGTTAATTCTGGTTGGCTAATGTTCTACATGGTTGCTGGACTGGCCAGTTTGCATGCTCTGCTGGTTATCCAAGTATTTAGAGTACTGATGACCATTGTGGCTGGAAGGTAGAGAAAATCTGAAAGTGTATTAACCTAGCTCCAGATGTCTGAGTTCAGATTTATAAAGAAGGGGGTTGGAGGATTAAATTGCAAGAAAAGAGTTGTTGGAGGAGTTGTTACCATGGCGTTGCAGTAGCGGTGCAGGTGTCCGGGATCCAGGATGAGCACCTCTGAGATGGACCGCTGGGCGTGGCTGCTGGTGCTGGGCGTGGCTTCTGGTGAGCTTCAAGTTCCGGTGCAACAGGCTCAGGCTCGCACCCTACTTCTGTCCCTGTCCTCCTTTATTTCCAGGGTGCTGCAGAAGGATGCCGAACAGGAGTCACAGATGAGAGTTGAGATACAGGACATGAAGCAGGAGCTGTCCACTGTCAACATGATGGACGAGTTTGCCAAATACGCCAGGCTGGAAAGGAAGATCAACAAAATGACTGACAAACTCAAAACTCACGTGAAGGCACGGACAGCTCAGTTGGCCAAGATTAAGTAGTTTGTAAGCGTTGCTTTCTACATACTGCAAGGAGCGCTGATGAGCTCACTCATTTGGAAGTATTCCTCGGTCCCTGTGGCTGTGGTGCAAGGGGATTACCCCACTGGACCGCCTGGTAGCCTTTCCTACTTGAGTAGCAGGTGAAATTGGAATCACTTGTTGGATTTTAGTCTGTAACAAAGTTGTGGCTATCGTTCTCCACCCTTTCAGCTGAGGGGAAGGCACAGCTACAAGTCTTTATGAAAAGGATTTTGATAGGGTAAAAAGCAGATTGCAGGACTAAAGAGTTGACTCAGTGGTTAAGAGCACTGATTGCTCTACCAGATGGACTTGGGTCCAATTCCCAGCACCCACATGGCAGCTCTCAACTGCCTTTAGCTCCTGTCCCAGGGGATCCGACACTCTCACACAGACATAGTCAAATTACCAATGTACATAAAATAAAAATAGTTTTTTTTTTAAAAAAAGGAATTACAGCCGGGCATGGTGGTGCACACCTTTAATCCCAGCACTCGGGAGGCAGAGGCAGGCAGATTTCTGAGTTCAAGGACAGCCTGGTCTACAAAGTGAGTTCCAGGACAGCCAGGGCTATAAAGAGAAACCTTGTCTCGAAAAACAAACAAACAAACAAAAAAAAGGAATTACAAAAGAGAGAGAGAGAGAGCGCGGATTGCACACAAGTCCACAGATTCTTGTGTTTTATGTTTTAGAATATTTGCTTTTGTGTGTCACCTGAGATTCTTGTTGAAGTCAGGGTTTTCTCCACTCGACATTGAGCCAGAATGACCAGTTGTGGCACTCCCATATCGTTTGGCATAGCTCTTGATCTATACAGAACACGAACCACCAAGTGGCATCTGCTGATGTTTGTTCTGGGCATGGTTTGGGTCTGTCCCCAGCTGCAGTCAGACTTGTAACACAACTCCATTAGTGTCGTTTTTTAATTGTAGAGAAACACACACTTTTCTATTACTACTAAACCACCTTTTTATCTCAGTAACTGAAAGTGATGTACACTAGTGGACATCGCTGCACTCGTCCCTTGAAATGTCACACCTAGTATGTGAAAAGCATCGCTGTGTGTCTAAGCCTGCTCAGTTTTCATAGTGCTTCCTCCGTGTGTTCATGAGACCATGTATATTTTTGTTTAAAGCATTTCAAATGAAGTCTGTCTTTAAAGCACTGGGTATTTATGCTGTGCACAGTGGCATAGGGTTAAACAAGGTGTGGTCTGATCCAGTTGATCTGAGACTCCCTAGCCTCATGGAGTTACTAGGCAGAATTCTACCAAGTCAGGTTGTTTTTTGTTGCTGCTGCTGCTGTTGTTGTTGTTGTTGTTGTTGTTGTTGTTTGGTTTGGGGGGGGGGTTGTTTTGTTTTGAGACAAGTTCTCTCCGTGTAGCTGCAGCTGTCCTGAAGTAATGTAGACCAGGCTCGTCTCAAACCCACCTGCCTCCGACTCCCAGATGAGAGATTAAAGGTGTCTGTGCTACGCCAAGACTGTTTTTGAAGCACTTTTCCTAGTTACAGTGTTTGCCGGTGCTGGTGTGACTGTCCCACCAGCCTTACTGCAGGAGCAGTCCATCACTGCCTGGGCTGCAAGCTGTGGTATTCGCTTCTGGGGAACCATAGCACAGAAAAGCTCCCTGCCAGCACTGCAGGTCTCTGCACAGCTCTGGCTGTCCTGGAATCACTATGTAGACCAGGCTGACCTGGAATTTACAGGAATCCTTTTGTCTCTACCTCACAGCTGCTGGGATTAAAGGCGTAGCACGGGGTTTTGAAGGATCATCTTTATATTCCAGTGTTTCCTAATGATCTCCTAAGTAGCTCTTTGTTATTCTGACTGTACTGTGAACAGGCCAAAGTGTGCAAGCTTTGGTTTGGTTATAGACCGAGTGCCCCCAGAGCAGGCCTGAGAGTCCATTGATTTAAACTCCACAGATGCTGCAGGTAGATCCATGTGGCACCAAGGTTACTTGGCTGTATTTGTAATGGGCACAAACAGAGCTCAGCAGTAGGCATAGCCTACATTGCCAGAAGGACCTGCCCACTAGCTCCAGCATGCTCACCATGAAGGAAGTACGTGGATATCAGCACTTACACACACACACACACACACACACACACACACACACTGTGTGTAAGACTGTTAGTGTTCCCATGTGTGTAGTGTATATAACACCGAGTAGAGGACATCAGTGTGTCTTTTTCTCCAAATTGTATTTGTTTATTATTGGGTAATAAACATTGAGTAGATAGGGACTGGGTGCTGTGGGAAGCATGCTTCTGTCCCCTCCCGCCTTGACAGTTTCCCAGGCACCACTCTTACCTGCTTCTTAGGGTTCTCCAGATGGTCCGTGCTTATGAATGTTGGTGTGTATGCATTTAAAGCCTTTAAAATATTTTATAAAAGGAAACATATGAAAAAAAAAAAAGAAAAGAGTTGTTTAACACCAAAAATAAATAAGGCAAACTCATCTGAGACTAGAGAGAAGCCATCTCGTGAAAGAGATGAGGAGGAACACAGGGAGTAGGGTTCCTGAGACACAGCGCTCTGCCCTCCCTTCTGGAAACAGCCTGGGCCAGGTCCCTGGAGGGCACAGCCCTGTGGTGCATCTCGGCACTTCTGTCTCCTGATGATCTTCCTTTAGAAGTCCTTCATCCTTAGTTGGACATAGAAGTGGCAGTTAAAGTAGCCTCACAGGGAGATGTGTTCAGGCCAGTGGTCCTCTGTGTCCACCCAAACTTGGCACTATATGAGATTCTAGGACAGCGGTACAAAGCTATATGGATAGAGGCAGGCTGAAGGAACTCCAGGAAGGACTAGGGTTCGTTTCCCCCTAGCCCAGCAGAGTGCCTAGGGGAAACTGGAATTAATTAGATCATAAGTGATATTTCTTGAACATTTGAATTCATTTTATGGTTATGCTAAAACTTTTCTTTGCAGCTGGCAGCCAGTTTTGTTTGTTTTGGGTTGTTTGGTTGGTTGGTTTGGTTTTCCATGACAGGACTTCTCTGTAGGCTTAGAATTTTCAAAACCTACTTTAATTATGGCTCTTTAACACTTCAACCTCCCTTCTAGCCCATCACCATGCAGAGGTAGGGGAAAGAAAGGTTAATAGGAAAAGGCAGTTGTGGATTTACAAATAACTCTGTGAGGGCAGTTCCAATCATCACTGTCAGCAGTCCAGTTCACTAGTAAACCCCAAACAAGAATCAGCAACTATTTGATCCAGAAGAAACCTCAAGGCTCCACCAATTGGCTCGAGTCTGAGGATTGTTCACTATCTGTCGGGTTATACTTATACTCTTTCCAAACATCACGTGTCCTCTCAAGCATCCACTCCAGCTAAACATCACATGACCTTTCCCCAGGCAGCTTCCAGAAGAACACCACGTGTCTGTTCTCAGCAAAACATCCTCTCACGAGACAGTTTCCAGAAAAACATCACAGGACACAACTGAGTCTCCAATGAAACCAGAAATTCCCACTTCAGCACCCCTGCTGCTCAGGGCAGGGGTGTACTGAAAAGGGGGTGTGGGCTGGAGAGTTGGTCCAGCAATGAAGAGGACTGGCTGCTCTTCCAGAAGGTCATGGTTTGATTGCCAGCACTGAATGGTTCTGTGATTACACTATACCTCAAATCAGTGTGTAATTACAGTTTCAGAGGGTCTGACATCCTCTCCTGGCCACGGTGAGCTCTGAACTTATGTACTGCACTTAAATACATGCAGGTAAAATACTAATATTCATAAAATAAATAAAAATTGTTTTAGCCAGGATGTAGTTGTGCATGCCTTTATGCCCAGCACTGTAAAGGCAGAGGCAGATAGATTTCTGTGAGTTCGAAGCTGACCTGGTCCATAGAGTGAGTTCCAGGACAGCCAGGCCTACACAAAGAAAAGAAAAAAGGAGGAGGAGGGAGAGGAGGAGGGGGGAGAGGGAAAGGAGGANACAGGACAACCCTTCTGCCAGTCCTTCTAAGCCCCGCCTCCAGTGGGAGGGTCCTGAAACGCTTTTCCCATTGGTGCCTTTACAAGGTTCAGAGCACAGAGTCCACTCTTTGCTTAGGCTATTGTGCTGGTTCGCTTTTGGTTTGGTTTGGCTTTTCTAGACAATGTTTCTTTGTGCAGCTCCGCCTGTCCTAGCACTAGCTCTGTGGTCCAGGCTGGTCTCCCATTAACAGAAATCTGCCTGCCTCCGGCGATTAAGGCTCGTGCCAGCAGTGCCAGGCTTGTTTTCGGTTGTGTTTTTCCATTCGAATCAAGTAGGAGCACCTGGGAAGAGGGAACCTTGAGAAAAGGTTCCATCACGTTGGCCTGTAGTCAAATCTTTGGGAGCATTTTCTTGAATAATGATTGGTGTGGGAGAGTCTAGTGGGAAACCCCTGGCCAGGTGGTCCTGGGTCGTATGATAAAGCAGGCTGAGCAAACCACGAGGAGCAATCTAGTTAGCAGCACCCCTCTGTGGCCTCTCCTTGATTCCTGATTCCTGGTTCCTGCCTTGAGTTCCTGCCCTAACTTCCCTCAGTGATGACCTAAGAGCTTTAAGCCGAAATAAACTTTTTTCCTAAGTTACTTTTGGTCCATGTTTTATATAATCCAGTGGTTCTCACCCTTCCAAATGGTGCAAACCTTTGATAGAGTTTCTTAAGTTGTAGTGACCCTGAAGAGACATGAGGTATTTGATCCTATCTCTGCATTAATCCTCAGCACACACTGCCTTGTCTCTGCACAGAACCAAAGCAACCATCGTGCCCTTCCTGCCTCCCCCACACCAGCCCCCCAGGCAGATGCCCGCCTTGGGAGCAGACAAAGGCAGCCTACCCTAGCCTCTGAGTCGCCAAAACTTTCCCCCTCTCCCCTGATTAACAACCAGCATATCTCTGGTCCAGATGGCTCCTGCCCTTGAAGGAAGCAGGAACCAATATCCTTGACGTGATAAAAACCCACTCTAGGACTAGGAGAAAGAGACAATTAAGTGTTTCCCGGACAGCTGTGACCAGCTTGTAAAATACACTAGCTTCTGATAACATAATGAGTTACTTCTTCCCAGATCAGGAAGGTCCCTTTCCAGCTGCGCAGTTCTACCCCGCTGTCTGAACAAATGTTACCAGGTTTGAAGGACAGCACTCCTTTAACCGTTCCTCAATCATGTAAGCCAACACTTAAGAATTCCAGTTTATGCGTACTCTTAGATATATCTCAAGCCCCTGGATGACAGCATTGCATTCCTAACCTGCGGAACAGGAAAGGCTTTCGATCCAGGTCAGACTTGTATAATAAAGACTCTCTTCGTTCTTTGCATCGCAGTTCCTGGTGGTCTCCCGGGGTTCCCAAGAACTGGGCATAACAACTCCCCCAACTGCAATACTATTTTTGTTATTAATTCATAACTGAACTTTTGCTACTTTTACGAATCCTAATGTAAATGTCTGTGCTTTCTAATGGTCTTAGGTGACCCCTGTGCAAGGGTCATTCAACCCCTTCCCCAAAGGTGTGGCAGCCCTCACACAGGCGAAGAACAACAGAAAGCAAACTAGGGTGGCCATGTAGCACTGACACACGGCAGCTCAGAGCATGTGCTCTGCTCCTAGATGTGCAGGCTCCAGCTCGCTCCTCGTATCAATGGCACTCCTTTAAATGAGTTTCCTCATTGCAGCCAAACAGCGGAAACATTCCTCTGTCCTTGCAGTGGCTTCCTATGCGTAGCAAGAGTACTACCATTTTATTTTCAGACTCTACTTAATCATAGGGAGAAACTAAATTCATGGTCCCAAGCCCTAGGGAGCTGGAGACTTTCCAGTAGCTGAGCAGCTTCTGTAATAAGGAATCAGTTGTCTGAGTTTGGACGTCCCAAGGACAACTTGTAAGGGGATAGCTGTCCGAGTCCAGACATCTTAAGAAGGACTTCTCCATCTTGCTGGCAGGATCAAACTATTCCCAGGCCCAGGAACCCACTCCTAACCTGATTGGTGAAAACTCCCCCGCTCAGCCCCTTATGTCAAAAATAAGATTGGGCAATGTTACAGCCCGCCCAGCTCTCCCTAGCTTTGTATTCTCATCCTTTAAAGAGGCTGTACAATGTCCCTCCAAAGTTATAGTTCAGCTTAATATTCTATAATATTCTGGCTCGTCCTTGAAGTTCAGCTCCTGAGTCTGTTATGTGGCCCTGGTGGATCGATAGCAGCTTGATTACAACACACTTGTCGTCTGCATTGATGTGATGTGTGAGTTATGTTGGATTTATGTTGAATTTAAGCAGACCTCACAACAGAGCTGTCCCTGCTCCCAGAACAAAAAGAGAAGAAAAACAAAAGTATAGGGCAAGAGAAAATGATATGCTTGCTGGGCAGTAGCAGACATATTGAGGTTATCTAACAAAGGCCCCATAGAGAAGTAACAGACTTTCTGTCAGTGAATGAAGTGAGCCTGTGTCAGCCCTGAGGGGTCATCCTATTAAAAACCTGAGAGTTTGGAGACGCACGGAACAGTGCCTGTCTCTAGGTTCTGGTCATTCGGCCTACCACCTCCTGAAACCTTCAGAGCCATCTGACTTAAGCATTGGAGCACGTCAAGAGCTGTACCAGGGACTCCAAGACTTACTCACTCCAACTCCCAGCCTGGCTTTGCGCCACCATGCCACATCCACCTGGTTTCTCTGCCTCTTCAGCATCCTCTTATTTCATTGATCAGGTCTGATTGTTGATCTGCAGATGACCATGGTTTAAGACTCTGTTATATATGCTTTAAAACAAATATGTCTTAGACTTATTTGTTTGTTTTACGTAGGTGTGTGCTCACCAGAATTCACGTGAGGAGGTCGGAGGACAACACATGGGAGTGTGGAGACAGGACAATACCATCCTCCATGAAATCTCTAGGGCTTGAGCTCAGATGGTGTGTTTGGCACGAGTGCCTTTACACAGAGAGTATCTTGCTAGCCAGCCACATGCTCTGGTCTTGACTTCTTTGCAATATTGTGATCACTTTATAGCATCTAAAACTTTATTTCTTCTCCTTCTCCATTCCCTCTCCTCTTCCTCTTCATCCTCTTCCTCTTCCACCTTTATTTTTGTCTTTTTTAAAACAAGGTTTCTCTGTACAGCCCTGACTGTCCTGAAACTCTGTAGACCAGGCTGGCCTCAAACTCAAAGATCTGCCTGCCTCTGTCTCCCAAGTGCTGGGATCAAAGGATTGTGCTGCCACTGCCCAGCTAAGCTTTATATCTTCTAAAATTCCTTTTCAGGACCTGGTCTGCTCAATTACAGTTTACCTTCAGTACTGAGAATAGAGTCAGCCATAGATATCTTAACAGTTTTTGGTTGAAATTGTGATGATGGCTGTGGTGGTGGGTGTCTTGAATCCCAGCACTCGGGAGGCAGAGGCAGGCAGATACATGTAAGTTCTACACAAAAACAAACAAATGAAAAGATGTTTATGACTTTTCAAAGTAATTTTTAAAAATGTGTATTGGTGTTTGGCCTACATGTGTTTGTGTGAGAGTGTTGGATCCACAGGGACTTGAGTTACAGACAGTTGTGAGCTGCCTTGTGGGTGCTGGGACTGAACTCTTCTCTTTTGGAAGAGCAGCCAATGTCTTAACCTCTGAGACATTTCTCCAGCCCGGTTTATTAACTTTTTTTAAAGCCATGAATATATAATACTAAAGAGCTCCCTTCTTTGGAGCCTTGGCCACTCCTGGGAATTCTTTCTCACTTATCCTTACATTTTCAATTCTTTCTCACTTATCACTACATTTGCTCTACTCTGCCGACAAGAAAGAAAGAGGAAGGAAGGAAGATAAAGTAAAAGAAGAAAGGAAGGGAAATACAGTGGCAAGACACTTTGCATTTATATCTTTACTTAAATGCTCATGACTATTTTTCTGATTCCTAATATGAGCATTTTGTTTTATTTACTATTTCATGGTTTCTATCTTAATATGTAATGTGGAAAATGCAGAGAAATGCAAAAAGAAAAAAATGGAAATGAAAGAGCATGCCTGCAATTCCAGGACTTGGAGGCAGAGGCAGGAAGTTTAAAAGTTCAAGACCAGCCCGGGCTCTGTAGAGAGAACCTGTCTCTGAAAGAAAGAAAAGGGGTGGTGGGCCGGGTGCAGACCTATCTTAATCTTAGAGACAAAGGAAATGACTAGCTGTCTTGGTGATAGTTTTTAAAATTATTTTAAATATTTATTTATTTGCTTATTCAAAACAGGATATCTCTGTGTAACCCTGGCTGTCCTGAAACTCTTTCTCTGTAGACCATACTGGCCTTGAAACTCAGAGATCTGCCTGCTGGAGTTAAAGGTGTGTGCCACCACAGCAGGCTGGCTATAGCTTTTAAGAAATATCATTTCCAATGGTGTGTGTTTCCCCCAGTGGAACCATGTTGTAAGGACAGTTTGTAAGCTCCATTGTTACTGGATACAAACATAACGAGGTCCAGGCCTGGTAGTACAGGGACCCAGGCGGCAGAGGCAGGTGGGTCCCTTAGAGTTCAAGACCATGCTGGTCTATACTCGAGTTCCAGGCTAGCTAGAGCCACTGAGTGAGAGAATGATAATTTTTAGGCATATCTTTAGGTTTGGATCCTATAAATTCATTTTACACTTCCATAAACTATTTCATTATATAATATCTGTGTAACCTTCACCCAATAATAACAACGCTCTGCTGAACACTTCAGTAAGAAACTCTGGAAGCATAGCATTGTTTTGCTGATGTCACAGCCTGTGACTGCCTTCATCAGCACAGATCTGAGGAACAGTAGAGACACAGCCATCAGCCTTTGGAATCTGGCTTCCAGGGGAAGCCAAGGGTCCTTCACCAACAGGTATTCTCACATTTTCTTTTCTTTTTTTTTTTCCATTTTTTTATTAGATATTTTCTTCATTTACATTTCCAATGTTATCCTGAAAGTCCCCTATATCCTCCCCCCACCTAGCTCCCCAACCTACCCACTTCCACTTCCTGGCCCTGGCATTCCCCTGTACTGGGGCATATGATCTTTGCAAGACCAAGGGCCTCTCCTCCCATTGATGGCCGACTAAGCCATCCTCTGCTACATATGCAGCTAGAGTCACAGTTCCGTGGGGTACTGGTTAGTTCATATTGTTGATCCTCCTATAGGGTTGCTGACCCCTTTAGCTCCTTGGTTACTTTCTCTAGCTCCTTCTTTAGGGGCCCTGTGTTCCGTCCAATAGATGATTGTGAGCGTCCACTTCTGTATTTGCCAGGCACTGGCATAGCCTCACAAGAGATAACTATATCAGGGTCCTGTCAGCAAAATCTTGCTGGCATATGCAATAGTGTCTGGTTTTGGTGGTTGTTTATGGGATGGATCCCCAGGTGTGGCCGTCTCTGGATGGTTCTTTCTTCTTTCAAAAGTGATTTCACTTAAGTTTTTCGTTTCATTCAGATGCACATGAGGAGTCTTTGAGCCTGAGGCCCTAGCAGAGAGTAACATTAGCATGAGGTGAGTTTCCCCGGAGGCTGAGGCTGCCCTTCATCCTTTGCAGGGAACTGAAGGCTGATCCTATTCCACACTATCCACGCCCAGAGCAGCTTCTTTGTGTTCTCGTGGCTACTCTGAGAACCTGCTCTCTCCTCCTAGTGAACGCATTTCATCCTGTGCTCACTAATTTTCTGTCCACGGACACAAGCTAGTCATGAGCTAGGAAAGCCTCAACTGAGGAAATGCCCCCACAAAATCTGGCTGTATGGCATTTTATTAAATAGCTTTAAATTGTTAAACTCTGCTGGGCACAAACTCTGTAGACTCAGTCTTAAAGATTATCAGAAGAAATTATCTGCCACCTGGTGCCCAGCTGTGAAGTTGCACCCTGAGATCCAAAATCCACCAGAAAATGTAGTCTACAAGTCTACAAAGACTGAAACCTTAAATGTCTTTGTGACCAGGAGCAAACCGATGGTGACTTTGCTTCTAGGTGAAGAGTCTCAGTCTAGACAGCAGTTAAAATTGTAACAACCAAAACAAAATTTAAGAATATAAATTACATTTTGAAGAGAAGTTACCAGGCAGAAGAGTTGCAAGCCTTTAATCCCAGCACTTGGGAGGCAGAGGCAGGAGGATATCTGAGTTCTAGCCAGCCTAGTCTATAGAATTACTTCTAGGACAGCCAGGGCTATACAGAGAAACCCTATCTCAGGTGGGGGCAGAGAGAAATTATTAATAAAATGTAATCAAAAGTAGTCATTAGATGGAGAAAAACAAATTTTCAACTTTCTGTGCCCCCTTCAGCAGCATGTATAGTAAAACTGAACCAATATAAAGATGATCAGAATGTTGTCTGCCCGAGGGTGACATTGAAATTCTCAAAGTGCTCCAGATTTATATATTGTAGGGGGTTTTTTGAAAATGAAAAATCTATTCAAGGGCTGGAAAGATGGCTCAGCAGTTAAGAGCACTGATTGCTCTTCCAGAGGTCCTGAGTTCAATTCCCAGGAACCACATGGTGGCTCACAGCCATCTGCAATGAGATCTGATGCCCTCTTCTGGTGTGTCTGAAGACAGCTACAGTGTACTTACATATAATAAATAAATAAATCTTTTTAAAAAAATCTATTCAACAACAAAAAAATGTTCTTTTATTGAATGACCCTCTCAGTTACAAAATAAAGACTAAGGCACAGACCTCTCAGAATTACACCAGATGTATCACTAGAGACTATGAAAGCTAGAAGATTCTGGGCAAATGTCATACAGACCCTAAGAGAACACAAATGCCAGCCCAGGCTACTATACCCAGCAAAACTCTCAATCACCATAGACGGAGAAAACAAGATATTCCATGACAAAACCAAATTTATGCAATATCTTTCCACAAATCCAGCCCTACAAAGGATAATAGATGGAACACACCAGCACAAGGAGGGAAACTATACCCTAGAAGAAGCAAGAAAGTAATCTTTTAACAAACCCACACAAACATAATTCCACCTCTAACAAGAAAATTAACAGGAAGCAACAATCACTTCTCCTTAATATCTCTTAATATGAAAATTAATATTACCAACATATCCTAATCGATTGAAATTCAAAAATATGAGGAATTAGAAATTTGTCAGCTGTCATCCAGTGGTCTCTCTAATTTGGTAATGGGAGAAATAGGTTCAATATTGTACAATCCATATACACTTTCTGCTTGTTTGTACATGACAGGGTCTTGTTGTGTGCCACATAATGGTCTTGAAATCATGTTTCTCCTATCTCTGCCTTTCTATTAGTAGAATTGTTTATTTGATGTTTTTACACTATACCATGGTTTTCAGAACAGCTTACATTAATTTGGGGGGTGGCTTGTAAGAGAAGAGCAAAGAGTGAGACTGAAGGCTTTGCTTGATATTTATAATTATTGTATCAATTTTAAAGAAGAGGACTATGTTACTCTTATTCTGAGATGAATGCTTTTCAAAATTATCACAGCCAATGCAAGAGAATCTTATCCTCACTTAATGTCTGTGTTTCACCCTCCAAGCAGAACCATTGTTCATTGAGACAGTTGATGAATGACCTCAATGGACCATCTTAATACACACACCATTTCTTAAATGAATGTAACCTGTTCCCTGTGGGCTGAGAATGAGAACAATCACTCAAGTCAAATAGCTTTGACTGTAGCAGGGAATCTGTATCCAAATAATCGTGCCGATAATTCATTCCTTGGAGCAGCAGAACTGTCAACTCTTAGCTTATCTACTATGGAGGTAAAATCCTTTGGTGATGTGAGGGACATTGAAGTACAGCCTTATTACAATGAACTCCAATGTCCAAAAACTGTTCTTATTTTGTATTTGTACCACTGTAAGAGCCAAGATTTTAAGCTCTACTAAAAACAAAACAAACAAACAAATAAACAAACAAAAAGGATTTATCTATTTATGTTCATTAAAAAACTAATAGTGATATATTATTTTAAAATATCATACAGTTAATATATTTGGAGTTATTTAAAATTTATATTGAGAAAAACATATGTATTTTCAGTATTCCTGTAGACAAGATTCTACATAAGACTATTCAATTGGCCGGGCGGTGGTGGCACACACCTTTAATCCTAGCACTCATGAGGCAGAGGCAGGTGGATTTCTGAGTTAAAGGCCAGCCTGGTCTACAAAGTGAGTTCCAGGACAGACAGGGCTACACAGAGAAACCCTGTCTCGGAAAAAAAAAAATACTAAGGCAGGCAGCCACTTGTGTATATCAAGACAACAACTGGTAAACTATGAAAAGAGGGCGGGGGACAGAGGGGTAAGGGGAATGAAGGACACCCTCTGTCCAGGACCTGAGAGGGAGACTGGGGAGGAGGAAAAAGAGCAAAGGATTTTAAATGGGAACTCCGCTCAGCCTTTGTCCTTCTGAACCAAGGATGTTTGTTTGTTTTGCATACTCACAGAGGGAATAAAATAACTCCTTCCAAAAAGTACCACATACATGACCTATGACCCTTTCAGTCATATCTGTATATGTGTAAATGATGGTGAAATCAACTTGTTTATGGTTGTCATTATTAGCATTTCTTCTAGGCTCTGCCCAACAGTTACCTAACAACAGCCAGGCTTGTTATAAAAGGACTGTTTGCTCTCTCTCTCTCTCTCTCTCTCTCTCCTCCCCCCCCCACGTGTTCTAGGCCTCTTCCATTCTTTCTCTCTCCTCTCTCTGTCCCTTTTCTTTCTCTGCCTCTACCCTCTTCCCCACACCCCCTTCCCATGTCCCAAATAAACTTCATTTTATATAAGACCAGTCCTATGGCTGATACGGGGGAACGGGGGTATCAGCATGGACCTGCTGTGGCACCTCTTCCTGCCACATCATGCTGCTGCATCCTAAAATATATCAGTCATAAGTACAGATGGCCACACACGAATGTCTGTGGTCAAACTCCATGTATTCCTGCTGCAATGGAATGCAATGCAGACCCAAGAAAGGCTCAAGGAGTCTCTTATGCAATGATGTGGAACTGATGTCCCAGCTACGTTGGCTCAGTGGTTAAGAATGTTGGTTTCTCTAGCAAAGGACCCAGGTTTATTTCCCAGCAACCACATGGCAGCTCACAGCTGTCTATCACTCCAGTCTCAGTTTCAGGGAATCTGAGTCCCTCTTCCTGATCCCAGCAAGCACCAGGATCACATGTTATGCACATACATACCTATGTGCAGGCAAAATATCATACATGTAAAATAAGAAAATCTATTTGTAAACAGGTCCACAACTGCCTTTACCTATTAACCTTTCTTTCCCCTACCTCTGCATGGTGCTGGGCTAGAAAGGAGATTGAAGTGTTAGAGCCATAATTAAAGGAGGATTTGAAAAATCTAAGCTTACAGAGAAGCCCTGTCATCAAAAGCCAAATCAACCAATCAAACAAACAACCCAAAACAAACAAAACAGAATACCAGCTACAAAGAAAGTTTTAGCATGCTCATGAGAATGAATTCAGATATTCAAGAAATATCACTTATGGTCTAATTAATTCCCATTTCATGTAGGCACTCTCCTGGGCTAAGGAGAAACGAACCCTAGTCCTTCCTGGAGTCTCTTCAGTCTGCCTCTCCCCACATAAATTTCTACCTCTATCGTAGAATCTCATATAGTGCCAAGTTTGTGTGGACACAGAGGACCACTGGCCTGAACACATCTCTCTGTCAGGCTACTTTAACTGCCACTTCTATGTCCGACTAAGGATGAAGGACTTCTCAGAAAGATCATCAGGTATTGTGGTAAATCTCCAACCTCAATAAGCCTATTCAAGGAAAACGCAACTCAGCTACATAGTTATAAACTGCACGCCTATATTAGGCAGATATGTCTCTACACCACTTTCTTCCCAAGCTATGAAATCCCTGCGACTTGCAGTTCCTCCAGGCCATGTGCTTCCGCTCCATCTTCCTTCTCATAACTCTCCCTCTGTCCTTCTCTGTGCCCATCTCCTCCTCCCCTCCTCTTCCTGTCTTGCCTGGAAAAACCCACAAACTCATTTTTGCCCATCAATTGACTATTTGTCATATTTATTAGCCAATCAGATAATTAAGGGAAATTCCTCTACATCTCACCTTTTCTGCCCAATTAATAAAACCTCTAGTCCCAGATATAATTGAATGAGTAGACGGTAAGCCAACTAGGATACAGGTCATCTTTGGATCAATATGATCTAGATGTGTATCCTGCAATTTCCTTTTGACTAGAGCTAACTCCTTCTCAGCCTCCAGGCTGAGATAAAAATTTCCTGGCGCTATTTAAATCTTTATAGCCTTGGAAGGCTTGAAATTAATGGCTTAGCTCTTGGGTGGCCAAGCCAATTGTAGGCCACAGCCAGTTAATATCTCCCAGTAGCTTCTGAAAAATCATTAAGGGTCCTTAATTATTTTCTTCTGATTTGCACCTTTTGTAGCCTAATCTTTTGCAGACCTATTCTATTCCCTAGAAAATAGAATCCCCTCTTTGTATTTTTTTCAGGGGTGATTTGCAATCTCCAGTAAAGCAGGGTTGTTTTTGCTTCATCAACATTCTTTCCAGGATATTTATATCTGGATCAGCCAATAGGATGCCATCTTTATAATGAAAAATAACGGATTGGGGAAATTGTTTGCAAATTATTTCAAATGGCTGTTGTACAAAATATTGACACAAGGTAGGGCTACTTAATATTCCTTGTGGCAGGACTTTCCAATGATATCTTTTTATTGAGCGAACTCTATTGAATGTAGGTCCTGAGAGAACAGACCTTTCCTTATCTTGTTCATGTAGAGGAATTGTGAAAAAGCAGCTTTTTAGATCAATCACTATGACAGGCCATTCCTTAGGCAACAAGGAAGGCAATAGGACTCTGGGCTGCAAGGAACCTATTATCTGAATAATCTTATTAATTGCTCTGAGATCCATCAACATCCTCCAAGTAACAACTCCCTGAGGTTGGTAAAGGGCTTCCACAAGTGTAGGGGAGCTGTAGCCGGGCGTGGTGGTGCACGCCTTTAATCCCAGCACTTGGGAGGCAGAGGCAGGCGGATTTCTGAGTTCGAGGCCAGCCTGGTCTACAGAGTGAGTTCCAGGACAGCCAGGGCTAGACAGAGAAACCTTGTCTCGAAAAACAAAAAAAAAAAATGAGGAGCTGTCTAGGTTTTGTTAGGTCATATCTAGCAAGAGTCTTTTAAGGCTGCATTGACAGAATTTAGAGCTTGGACTGCCTCCGGGGACAGTGTTCTCAGGGAGGAGGGACTTTGTCTCCTTTAGGGGAAGACCTGCGCCACCCCCACCCCCCAGCAGTCCCGATGAGAAGAGACAGTCCATGGTTTTAAGGCATTTATTGTCATGGCAGAGAGTTGTGATGAGTGAAACCCTACCCCCCCTTTCTCAGGGTGGGCCTGAGGTTACATACCTTTTGCAGAGAGGAGTGTCTGGGAAGGAAAGCTTATTGGCTAAGCCCTTCAGGCCTTTAGGTACCTCATTAAAATGGAGATCTGTCTTGAAGCTACATGATCTGTAGTCTCATCCTCTACCTGAGAAGGGGCTTGGGACATTGCCCTTACATGACTGATGGCCACAGAATTATGGTGAGCTGAGGCCTTGTGTCAGGAACCTGGTGTCTGGGAGCATGGCAGACAAACGCCTTCTGTCCCTTGCAGTTATCTGCTGGGTCTAAACCTAGCTCCACCAGAAAATAGGCTGCTTTTTGTGGTCCCATGTGTTTATTGAAGAGACTGGGAGTTCATGTAGCATTTACTTTATATATTGGTTTTAGTCCAAACATGGTTCACACATCTTGTCTGCAACAATTAAAACAGCTCTGATATATAAGCCTCAAAAAAATAAAAAAAAGAGTAAGGGTTGAGGCTTACTAGTGATGTGTTTGTGTGTCAAGTTGTCAAAGGATCAATTGTACTGGCTGGTTTTGTGTGTCAACTTGACACAAGCTGGAGTTAACACAGAGAAAAGAGACTCCCTTGAGGAAATGCTTCCATGAAGTCCTGCTGTAAGGCATTTTTCTCAATTAGTGATCAAGAATGAGAGGACCCATTGTGGGTAATGCCAGCCCTGGGCTGGTAGTCTTGGTTCTATAAGAGAGCAGGCTGAGCAAGCCAGGGGAAGCAAGCCAGTAAGGAACATCTCTCCGTGGCCTCTGCATCAGCTCCTGCTCTCTGGCCTGGTTGAGTTACAGTCCTGACTTCCTTTGATGCTGAACAGCTGTGTGGAAGTGTAAGCTGAATAAACCCCTTCCTCCCCAACGTGCTTCTTCATCATGAAGTTTTGTACAGGAATAGAAACCTTGACTAAGACATCATCCATCCACAAGGTGATTCAGGATCTCAACTCCTGATTTTCCCTGCCTGAAACATTGCCCCACTTAACAGTTTTTTTCTGGTCCCTTTGTGTACAGCCTATGCCAAGGAAAGACTGGAGGATTGTGAAGGTGATTTTCATGATCCTGAAAAGTACCTTCTGGTTTTGGTGTACGTAATTTGTCTGGTAATGGTGTACATAAATTGTGTTTCTATTTTATTGGCTAGAATCCAGTCACCTGGACAGACAATGCAAAACTGAGACATACTCTAAATGTATTCCAGGGAGAGGTGAGAATGGGTGTGATAAACAGGCTGCCAGTATCAGACATAGTAAGCTTAATCAGTCACGTGCTTTGACTCTTCTCCAAAGCTGCATTGTTTGCTCCCTGGCTGTCCTGGGTGTGAGTTTTCACTGGAAATGACCGCGGTGATCCAAGTCCATCATGACACTGCTTACTAACGTCCTCATTCTCCATCTACCAGCTCCTCCTCGTCCCCCTTCCTCTCACCCTGGAAACTTATCTATGATTCAATTTATTTCAAAGACATCTGTACATCTAAGAGCCTGGAACTATTGCTGGGCCTCACAGACAGAGTTAAGAATACACAAGGGGGCTGGTGAGATGGCTCAGTGGGTAAGAGCACCCGACTGCTCTTCCGAAGGTGATGAGTTCAAATCCCAGCAACCACATGGTGGCTTACAACCACCCATAATGAGATCTGACGCCCTCCTCTGGTGGGTCTGAAGTCAGCTACAGCGTACTTATGAAGAATAATAAGAAATGAATTCTTGGATCAGAGAGACCAACTGGAGCGAGCAAGGCTGTCCGAAGCAAGCGGAGCCGAACGGGGATGCCCAGAACAAGCGGGGACGCCGGAGCTAGTGGGGCCGGAGCCAGTGGGGCCGAACGGGGATGGCCAGGAGCGAGTGGGGCTGGCCAGAGCAAGCAGAGCGGGGTCGAGCAGAGTGAGCAGGGTTGACCGGAACAAGGGGGAAAAAAATAAAGTAGATAACCTGTTAACCAGGAGCACTTGACTTCCTACACAGATCTCTCTGCCATTGCTGCTTTTAGAGAACAGGTTACAAGCTTGATAATATTAGAGCACTCTGGACTCTTTCCTCAGCCTGCTGCAGAATTCAGGTTCTTTTGTTTTGTTTTGTTCTGTTCATTGAATCAGGGTTTGTCTGTGTGGCCCTGGCTTTCCTGGAACTCACTCTGTAGACCAACATGACCTTGAACTCAGAGGTCTGCCAACATCTACATTCAAGTGCTGGAATTAAAAGGTGTGTGCCATCACTGCCGTGCAAGCTTGTCTTCTAGTTATTAATATTCAGGACACTTGATGGGCTTATAGGAACATAAATAGTCACTTGGGTATACCTTTTACAGTCTGACTTTTACAAAAATTGCAATTCTTTTGACTTATGTAAACTTCCTAACTGTAGAAATTCTTTTTTTTTTTTTCCTAGACAGGGTTTCTCTGTGTAGCCCTGGCTGTCCTGGAAATCACTTTGTAAACCAGGCTGGCCTCAAACTCAGAAATCTGCCTGCCTCTGCCTCCCGAGTGCTGGGATTAAAGGCATGCGCCACCACGCCCAGCAACTGTAGAAATTCTTGACCTCAACATTCCACTTTGAGGAAACTAAAGTCAAAGACTTTCACTGACTGTCTGCCTTGTTTTCTCTTCAACTCCTGGCTTCTCTTGTCCTTGCTTCTGAGACCCGTGGCATTAGGCTGTTTTGGTTACATGGAAGCTTAAGTGTCTCATGTTTCACTTCTAAAACTTGCTCAAAATAAAAGGATTTCTGTGAAAACCCTAAAACAATACCATTAAGATATTATGATTTCCACATCGTTCAGGGGAAGAAACCATGAAGAGAAGGTTCTCTGACTCTGATGCTGACTCATATACACATGGGCATAGATACAAACCTATACTCGTTCACATTGCGAAACACAGAACACATACATGGAGACATAGGCACACATTCAGCCAAGCATGAAACGCATGCACACTGGCATATGTGCACACACCTGTACAGACAGAGTTACATAGAAGGCCATGGGTAGAGCAACATTGGCATTCCTTAGGACCTCTGGCCCAGCACCTGTTCCTGCTGCACTTCTATAAACTTCCCATTCAGCACACACTGAGCACATCCTGCTCCTGGCCTCCAGGCCTCTCAGGCAGACTCCAGGTCATACTAGAAATTCCCACCAACCACACAGAAGCCAACTTTTGAGATTTCTTTTTTACTTTTATTTCTTTTTTCTTTTTTCTTTTTTCCTAATTTCCCTCCGTCTTTCCTTTCTTTTCCTTAATTCCTTATTGTTGTTATTATTGTTATTATGTATTTGTGAGAGAGACAGAGAAAGGATGAGAATGTATGTGTGCAGGCACACAAAAGCCATAGCCTACATGTGGATGTCAGAGAGCTCTCAGGAGTAGATGCCTCCCCAGACACCTTGGTAAGACAGATATCCTTGCTTTTTTACTAACAAGCTCCAGGGTACCTAAACTTCCTGGTGATTCTCTGAGCTTCCCCTTCTGGATTAAAGTAGGAACACCAAGGTTACAATTGTGTGTCACCATCCAGAGGTGTTCTGTAAACTCCTGGCTTCAAACTAGGCTTGCCAGCCTGAGGCTTGTGGGGCAAGCACTTGAATCAGGTGAGAATCTGCGGGTCCCGCCCCTTCTTCACGTAGACCAATAGAACCCAGCAGAGAAGTTGGCATGGCCAGAGGCCAAAGAGGATGCCCATGGTTTGTCAGATGTGCCAGTGTCCTGGGTGGAGCTCCCAGTGGACGTGTCTGATGTTCCTGTACTTGTGCTTTTCAGGAACACACCGGAGCTGACAAAACCCTGTGTCTGTACATTCCGACATGCCACAAGCAATACTGTGCAGGAGGTGTTTCAACGTTGTCCTCATTGTACACATATGCAGAGACCTTTGTAACTGGGCCAAGAGTAGCAAGAGGATACTGGAATTGGTTGTTGGTTTTAGCTCCTTTTACTGGTTTCTGCTGTAATTCACTGTGGAGAGTTGAGCAATGCTTTAGAAATGGGCTTTGCACTCCCACATTCTTTACAAAGGCAGACAAACAGGTCAACAACCCCATGTTGCAATGCTCCAGCAACATACCTGGTTGGACCTGGAGCAGAGTCCTGTTTGTTCTCTGGGAAGAGGGCACACAGGGGGTGACTTCAAGAATCTAAATAGGGGCCTAAGTGAGCAGAGAGAGCAGAGGCAGGAGAGATCAGAGCCTGGAGGCTGCCAAAATCAGCTTCTGAGTTGGTTTCCCATTCTTGGCAAAACAGTCCCTCAATTCTAGAGGGACCCTCAAACCATGAAGCTCATTACTATCCTGCTCTTCTGCTCCAGACTCCTGCTGAGTTTAACACAGGGAGAAGACGCCCAGGAAATTGACTGCAATGATGAGAGTGTATTTCAGGCTGTGGATGCTGCTCTGAAGCAGTTTAACCCTACGTTAAAAAGCGGCAACCAGTATATGTTGTACCAAGTGATCGAGGGCACTAAAACGGTGAGTAACACCTTTCCGGTGAAACCACTTGATTTTTTTTTTTTGGTTTTTGTTTTGATTTTTTGGTTTTTTGTTTGTTTGTTTCGAGACAGGGTTTCTCTGTGTAGTCCTGGCTGTCCTTGAACTCACTCTGTAGACCAGGCTGGCCTCGAACTCAGAGATCCACCTGCCTCTGCCTCCCAAGTGCTGGGATTAAAGGCGTGCGCCACCACGCCCGGCATGAAACCACTTGTAATTGGTACTCTCAGGCACAGAGATAGAAGGTTGGAGATAGCTAGTCCTTAGGCTTCCTGGGTGATCATGAAAGCAGTATCCCATGAAGAAAGAAACCACAGAGGACTGAGATGTTCAAAAGGGACAGACATAGTGAGGAATCCAGCAATGGAGTCAGCTTGCAGCAGGGGAATCCACTGCATCTGTAAACTAAGCCATCTTCCAGACTTAAGGGAGAGTTCCCTCCTGGGGTGGATACAGGGAGTAAGAAGAGAGTTGACATTATTGCCTTGGACCAAGTATCTAGCATCGCCTATGTGTGGCTGATTCTTTGAGGTTAATAGTAATGTTTCCACTAGCTTTCTTTAGTTTTGGGGAGCAGGGAGGTTGAGCCAGGGTGTCATTTAGCTTTAGACTAACCACAAACTGGCTGTGTAGCTGACAATGACCTTAAATTTTTGATCCTCCTGCCTCCATCTCCCTGGTGCTACGAATACAGGCATGTGCCCCCATGCCAGGTTTCTGTGATACTGGGGAATCATCCTCAGGACTCTGCCACCCACGCTCCATCCGGAGCACACTTGGGCAGGTTTGCACTGTATTCTTCCTGCTTTCTCAGTGCACGCAGGTGGGAAAGGAAGGAAAGCAGGGTGCGTAAATGAGAGAAAAGCTATCTTTAAGATTTTTTTTTAAATAAAGTTACAGACTAGAGAGATGGTTCAGTGGTTCAGAGTACTGGCTACTCATGCGGGCAGGGGGCTGGGATCAGTTCCCAGCACTTATGGTAGCCACAGCCATCTATAATTCCAGTTCCAGGGACTATGGTATGTTTTCTGGCCACCCTGGGCACCAGGTACACATAGTATACATACATACATTTGGGCAGACACTCCCACTCTTTACCAAAATTAAAATTAAGAATTAACATTTAAAAATCTTTCAATAAATAAATTTCATGTAAATGACTTTCTTTGGATTGGTCACATTATTTCAGCAGGAAAAATCCCAATCCTTTGACACCATGAGGATAAACAAAACCCTAAGGGACACAGGTGTGTGTGATTCAGAAGGAGAAGGGAAGCCTTTGCTTCTCACTGCTCACAGCCTGCAGTCTGCTTCCTCCCCTCAGGACCACATACATCCCCTAGTGTCTCCACTGCTGACAGATGGGCCCATGGGAGTTTCCTTGTACAAGATCCATGTTGCTCTCCTGGCCTTGAACTCAAGGTCCTCCTGTCTCAATCTACCAAGTGTGCCACTGGGATTCCAGGCTTCATCCTCTGCACAGCTTCACCCAGAGATGTTGAACTCATGTATGCACATACATGTAAACCAGGATTTACATAAAAGAGGGCAGGGATAATACTATGGATATTGCTTTGAAATCACTAAGAATATAAGCATATTTTG
>CACVCL010023084.1:0-25089 GCA_902729485.2 Mus minutoides
ATGGTTGTGAGCCACCATGTGGTTACTGGGATTTGAACTTATCACCTTCGGAAGAGCAGTCGGGTGCTCTTACCCACTGAGCCATCTCACCAGCCCCCAACCAGGCTGGTCTTGAACTCACAGAGATCACCTGCCTCTCCTGAGCACTGGGGTCAAAGGTGTGTGCCACCACTACCAAGCAACATTTTATTTTTTAATCAGAAAAAAAAATCTGCTAGAAATCATCTTGGTGGATAATAAATGAGTGGTTTACCTCTAATAACCTGTTGGATGTCCCAACACAAGAATTAGCCTGTGCTTCTGAATAGAGTTAGAGCTATAGGCTATAGGCTTCAGGGAAACTTAGTCTCCATTGAAAGTGGCTATGACCAGGCTAGATGTTACCAAGAATTCTACAAGTGTTGTTAACTAAGGTGAATTTCTTCCAAGTTCCAGCTCCAACGATCATAAGGGGACTCATCCTAATTCACCAAATTGGAGTGGCGTTGAGAAGTGAAGACCGTGGTTTGAGGGTCAACAGAAACAAGCAGGGCCAGTGAGAACTGGGGAGGAGGGAGAAGAAAGTGGATTGTATAAAGAAAATCAAAAGGCTGGGAGGTACAGTACTTGTGTAGCGTGCGTGAAGCCCTACGTTAGAAGTTTAGCAGTGTATGAACTGAGGGCGTGGAGGTGGGATGGTGCAGGCTTATGAGCCCAGCACTTGGGTGGTAGAAGCAGGAAGATCAGACCTTCAAGGTCATCCTCAACTAAAACTGAAAATCTGAGGATAGCCTAAGTAGGATGCATGAAACTTTGTGTTTAAGAAGAGAAAAAAAAAGAGGAGCTAGAGAGATAGCTCAGCAGTTAAGAATTTTGGTTGCTCTTCCAGAGGACCTGGGTTCAATTCCCAACACCCACATGGCAGGTCACATCTTTGTGTAATTCTAGTTCTAGAGGATTCAACATCCTCATGCAGATATACAGGCAAGCAAAACACCAATGCACACAAAATGAAAATAATTTAAAAAAAATAAAAAAGAAGAAGAGGAGGAAAAGGAGGAAGAGATAGAAAAAAGTAAGACGGAAGGGAGGGAGAGAAAGAAAATCAAGCACTGGTTAAAAACGACACGGGGGGGGGGGCAGGGGAGATAGCTTTGAGGTTAAAAGCCCATATTCTTCTTTCCAGGCTTGGCTTTCAGTACACTGGACAGACAATAGCAGCTCACCTCTGGACCCCACAGGTACCTGCACTCACGTGCATATTCACGTACCCCCACCCACCCAGACACACACATACATATATATTAAAATAATAAAAAACTGATCTGAAAAAAAAAAAACCCACACAGATTATTAAAACTCAGGCTATAAAGCTGAACTAGCATTTGCTTTTTCCGGGGCTGCTGGATGCAGTTTAATGTAGGCAAGTAGGAAAGTGGTACCTAGTTAGTCCAACACTGAATGGGTTCCCGTGGCAAATGAACACTTGTATACCCACAGAGCACTATCTTTCAAAACCTTGATGAAGGGTGGAGTAGGGGGTTGTTTTCATTTTTATTTGCTTTTATTTATTTATTTATTGTTTGTTTGTTTGACCACGTGATTTCAGGTTCCTCAGGCTAGCCTCAATCTCACTTCGTGGCTGAGGATGGCGATAAACTCCAGATCCTCCTGTCTGTCTCAGTCGCAGAAGCATTGGGATGGAATGTACCACCACCTCTAGCCAAGCTGCCCAAATTCTTAAGTGGTAGTTTTCAGAAAAACTCAATCTTGCAATGCAGAAAATAATAACATCCCAAATATTTCTAAGTTGTGTTTCCGCTATTGGCGTTTCCCTCTTGGGTTATTTTCTGTGAGCCTGATTCTGTGTCCCAAGAAGCTGCCTGGCCTGGGAGTTCACTAACGTGATGCTGGTGTGAACCTCACCCGTGGTTTGTAAGGGCACTGAAAGATAATGTTCACGTTTTTCTTCTCCTCCTTTTTTTTTTTAATTTTTATTTTCTTCTTTATTTAACCGTGGACAGGTTTGTTTTTGTAACTGTCAGCAGTTGGGGCTATTTTGAGAATGTAGGACAGGGTTAAGGATTAGTCCCAGCATTCTCTTTGCTGTGTATCAGAGCCGCTTAGCAGTAATTAATCAGGACATTAGGTTTTGTACTCTTGGTTCAGGTCATTTGCCTATGAGCTGCCCCAGCCTTTCACAAAGGCATACTGCATATGTTTCTGGGTACCTTTTTGAGAGAAGATTTAAATTAGCCAGATGAATAATACTTTGTTACAAGTGTTTTGCCCTAGGCAAAAAGGTTTTCTTCATATTATCATAGCCCGGAGCTGCAGCCCTCCAGCTTGATGTGACGGGTGTTATACTGTCACAAGGCAATGATGTAAGAACAGGGCTCTCTGTGTCAGACAAATCTGGATTTAGGGGAATTATAGCAGATGTTGCAAAATGGCAACAGTTTAGCAAGTTCCTTTTATCCCAGTGTTGGGAGGCAGGACTACTAAATGCAGCAGACAGAAGAGAATGTTTTCTTTGATCGTTTGCGCAAGCTCTAGGGTAGGGACTTCCCCAGTTACAGCACATCGCTAATGATATAGTTATACAGTCGCTGGTGGATCAGAATACAGAATTAAGGGCTGACATTTTTTTTTAAGTATTTGTTTTGGTTGAGCTTGTTATTGTGGTCATTTACATCATAAGCTTCAGATGCTAAGTAAGGTCTAACTCTTGGTTAAGGAAGCTTAATTCCAGGGAAGAAACGGGATAACAACAAAAGCTAACCACAAGACATAATTTAACCTCGGCAGCCCTCTCCATTCAGACCTACCATGGACGCCTAAATTATGTGAACCCCAAGAAAGAGAGAGTCAAAACGTATACGTTATTTTAATTTTTATATTTTCATATGGTCGAGAATATTTAACCTTGTTTAATAACAACACCGTCTGCACTGTCAATGTATGTGCAAAGCTTAGTTTCTTTAAGATTAAAAGAAGAGCTGTCTTCAAAAGCTTGGGATGCCTGTGATGGAGAAGCCTTTCTGTTCCACTTGAGTAAAATTATTTACAAACTTGGTTAAGGTGAGTAGGCGCATGGTAGTGGGCCAGGACAGAAACACAGCAGCTATTCTTGGAGAGAAGGGATGCTGGATTTGGCTCCTTGAAAGTGTGTCTCCTGTGGTTTCCTGCACACCCAGGACTGTCCCTGGGTTGTTAGAAACTTTGGGGGGAAGTGTAGCATTAAATTTCACTGAAGTGTATACTGTCAGAAGACACCAGGAGCAGGCAGGACGGCAAAAAATACCTTCCCCTGGGGAAAGACTTGCAATTATTACTAACACACACACATAATGAATTTGCTCTTTTTATGCAAATATTTATCGATCATTTCCATTGGAGCATTAGACAGTGAAATTCACACAAACATTTCAACATTTTTAAAATGACTTCTGTCATTACAAAACATCTTTAAAAATTTTTAATGTGTTTTAACTTGCAAATTTTGATTACCTCGTGGGAGTGCAGAAAAGAAAATGAAATATTCTATTTGTTTCATTTAAAACAAAGCAAAAGAAACAAACATAAATGGGTTTTTTAAAACATGGATGTGAGTAGCTATGTTTTGTATGTTTTTTTTTTTTCTTGAAGATAGAAATGGATGGAAAAAAAAAGGCAGGATCAGAGGGAACTGCCTCTGTTCCATACAAAATATATCTGTAGGGGAATATGATCGTCTTTGTATATTTCACCTGTTTCACTAATGTTTACCTAGAGAGAGGATGTGCTTATGCACCAAAAAAGTAGGGATGTTGAAGAAGATTCAGGGTTCAGCAGACCTCACAGAAGTTGATCACAATGACACATTACTATCTCTTTAATAAGAGGAACACATGTTCTTACAATAAGTATCTCCAAAATTAAAATAAAATTCTTGTACTTTAGATTTTTCAAAACTAGGTTTTCTCTAAATCCAGAGCTCAGGATAATGGTACTTGGTAAAAACTCTAAAACTCAAAAGTTTCCTTGAGATGGCTTAACTTTAACTTTGAATTTGACACGTTGTGATAAATGGATAATTATTAGTCTCTATTCCCCTCAGCCACAGACTGAATCCTCACCTATGATTTAAATTAAACTAGCCAGCACCCAAGCACAAATCAGTAGTACTTTATATCTGGTTACAAAGACAACCCTGAACAGCAGCGGGTATAGCACTGGGCTCTACACATGGGTGTGTGGAACAAGCCCAGGACTAGGAAAACTGAAAGATGCTTTAAGGACATGCTGTGTTCAAGAATCCTAGACTTATGAAAATGCTCTCAATAAAAGATTTTTACTTTTTCCTCCATTCTGCCTCAATAATGTCTATCCCAGAGACCTTAAAAACAAGAAGACACATATCAGAAATCCCATTACAACCTTCAAAGTCCTGGCAATGAGTGGTAATTCCCCACCAGCCCCCTACACATAGCTAAGTCTAAGAACAATTTGGAAGAGTTTTCTGTGCGGGCAACGCATATGCCATTTCACTGTTCGCTAATTCACCGTTAGCCAAAGTAGGAAACTCAAACAATTGGGCTTCATATCTGCATACTTGGAATTTGACTTTTTGATTCATGATTGTTCCCATTAGCTTTGAAAATCCACGTTTCTGTCTAGTTGCATGTTTTGCTTGAATGATCTCAAATTATGCTCTCGAGTCAAATATTATTACAAGCGCAAATGCGTGGGAGACGTGAGTGTGTGCCACAGGTCAGGGGGGTGGTGTTTGTTTTATTGATTTTCATCTGGCGAGTTTAAAATATGAGCAAACTTTTCACGGAGGGCTTGGGGACATTTGTTTGAACACTCCTGGAGTAATTGGAAATGCAACAATTGTTTAAAAAGTGGTATTGTCCATGAAAAGATTTAGTGAGGGATGAAGAAATTTCTTGAACCCAAAGACCTAATCTGGTGATCCAATTCTCCCCACTGTGTCCATTCCCGTGAAACCCCATTTACCGGGCCCTATCCCTTGCCAGCTCCCCGCATCCTACCTAGCCAATCCTCTACGTTTCCCACATTGTCTCAGCTTTTGTCTTTTCAGTCTAAACAGAAGAACAACAGATAGGGTTCCGAAGGGCAGGGAGCATCATGGGCTGCAGGAGAATGGCTGGGATGAGGGTCAGATCCTGCCCCTGCTGCCAACAGTTACTAGGGCTTGTGCTGCCCGGCTGAACAGTGTTCAAAGGCTTCGCTGGGCTTTGTTCCACTGTGTGGGGATTAGGCCTGGCGGTCTGAGAATTTGCCTTCTAATTAAAAAGGATAAAAGATAGAAGTAGCATTAGACTAAAACAGAGCAGTGATACTTCACAGGCTGAGGTTTTGTGTGTGTGTGCCTGCATGTGTGTGTGTGTGTGTGTGTGTGTGTGTGTGTGTGTGTGTATACGTGCACGCACGTGTGTGTGTGTGTGTGTGTGTGTGTGTGTGTGTATGTATGACAAGACAATGCTCAAACTTGTCTGGATATTATATTTCTTCCCTGTCCCACTCATATTCAGAAGAGAGAACTTGAGGAACTCTCCCCGGAGGTTGTGGGTGGCTGCATCAAAAATGTGTGTTAGGGGAAGGGATACAGTCAACACTGGAGAGTGGGGGCACTCCCAGAGTCACCTTCTTCTATTTCAGACACTGGCAAGAAATCAATCCCACTAAGAGTGGCTTCTGTCTTTCTCTCCATCCCACTGTGTCCTGCCTTCTAGCATCTCTACCTGTCCTCTGCTCTGTTACTCTTTGCATCTCCTTGCAACTGTGGACCTTGTCTCAACCAGCTGTAAAAAGGCAATTAAGAAATCATGACACACACACACACACACACACACACACACACACACACACACACACCAGTCTCTCTCTACACATGTTTGTGTGCACGTGTGTATTTGTGTGTATGTGTGTATGTACACAATCCCCCTTTCTGTTTATGTTTACAAAGGTAAATGTACTCTGTACCTATAGTTTGTTGAGAAAGGGACCACCTACATATCCAAGTGAAGGCCAGGGGAACCCAGCCCAGTGAATGGAACCCTGTCTTAACCCCCATTTTCTGTCTAGCCTCCATTGCTCACTGGGATGTGTGTAAAGAGCTGTATGGTTTAAGAAGTACAGCTGCCACTTGTTGACTTAAACAAGAGGCCGGGAGTGATTTGTTCAGTACTTGACTGGGTACTCTACCAGGAAGGAATTGGAGGTGAGATTTCTGTTAGAAATGCTGGACCGGTTGCAGAAATTAGTTGAGGTGGGTTGATTCTTCTCCCCCTCCGGGGTGGGCGTAAGTGTTTCCTAGAGGACCTCCAAGCTTTCAAAGCCACTGAGTTCAGACTGCATAAAGGAATGCCCTCCGTTCCCACAGAGCTCATGTTACTTCATGAGGCTGAAGGAGCGAAATTTTTGTTTTACATTTGCCTAGTAGACATTAAGTAATTTCTCTTACTAAAATACTGTTTTTGAAGTATGGGGTTATCATGGGATTGGTCTGTGTATTTCAGAGATTCGGCATGCTCCTGTTCATTTAAATAAATAACATTTGAAGTTGCATTTATTCATTTGAGCTATTTACCCATAACCTATACTGAGCCTCACTAGAAAATATAGTGAGTTCATATAGAGCTGTCTTTTGATTTAATGTATAGATTTTGGGATGAAGTCTGTGAATTTTGTTTTTAGCATAAGGGAGTGCCTAGTAGTTCTAATTCTCTAAACTTTAACTCTTTTCTCTCTTAGTGCCTAAACAGAATTAGTATGTTGGTGGTTGTGTGTGTATGTGTGTGTGTGTTGTGATGTGTGTGTGTGTGTTTTATCTATGAGATAAATTTTGCAACTCTGCTAAATATATGTACAAGTTTTTGTGAAATTTCCCAGTCTGATTTTGATCACAAGCTTTGTGTAAGAGAATCAAACGGTTCTCCCGGTTCGAGGGGACAGCCATGGTAATTTCTATTACGTTCTACCTTCTTTCTTTCATTTTTGCCTTTTGGAGTTGACCAGTCCCCTGCTGACTCCCAGAATGCAGCAAAGCTGGCCCTGCTAGTACCACTCTAAAGAAAACAGAGATAATAATCTGATTTAGACATTGAGAACACTGGGAAGAATGGCGGCAGTCGTGGGTACCAATGGGTACCAGAGCATCAAACGCTCCCCCCTTCCCAGCCCCTGCTTCTCTTTAGCAGTCAGAATATGTCAGGCATTAGCACAAAGCCAAGCCATTATGAGAATGTAATTCACAATATTTTGGCTTCTATTTTTCAGCAGCTTTTGAGTAAAATATTGTACAAGAAAGAGGCCTTTGTTGTGTTTATAATGCATGTACAACCTGGTGAGAAGCCGAATAAAAAAATGTATATTATTTGCATAACTTGAATTAAAGAATTTAGTGCATTATTGGGTTTTGAATGTCTTAAATTTGAGTGAGCTGGCTGAAGAGCAATATTACTCCATTACCGTTCTGTAATTCATATAATGAAATCATATGGCTAAAAAACAAATTCAGGTCTTCACAATGGCAAGTGGAACCTGACTTCTGAACTCCTTTTTAATGAAAACAGTAATTTATAAGCTGGCACATGTGTGTGCCCCTTTCTGTTTGCTGACAATACAAGTCCGTAGCGTTCATGTCCTTTCATCTGCTCTCCCCAAAAGGGCCTTTAAGAGAAGCCAATTCCATCTAATAGATGTTTCCCGAATTCGAGGCACCAAGGACGGTGGCCTCACAGAAGACATGGAGATGGAAGGTCCGTTGGAATGTCTGTGACTCCATGCGGTTTTCTGACAGGGTCCCCAGACTACACTCTTTATTTACTCCACTACACACACCACTGGAAGAAGAAGAGCCCCACTGGCCACACAGAGCCCACACACACGTGACTGTGTGTGTGTGTGTGTGTGTGTTTATGTGTGTTTTCTTTCAATACAAATAGAAAACCCTAACAATGTCTCACCCACCCCCATCACTCTAACAGTGCCCTAACCCCACCCCCAACCCTGCCTCACACTTATGAGATGGGATGAGATGCGAGATGTGTATATGTTTGTTTATTTATTTAGAGACAAGGGTTCACTACATAGCCCAGGTTGGCCTGGAACTCATTAGATAGCCCAAGTTGTCCTCAAACTCACAGTAATCCTTCCATCTCTGCTCTCCTAATGCTGAAATTACAGGCATGGGCCATGAGGCCTATTGTACAAATGTGTTCTTTTTTTAAATAGTTGTTGTTATTATTATTTGTATACATAAAGTAGGCTTGTAAATGTATCTCATAGCAGCATCGAGGAAGCTCACATTGCTTGGGTGGCTGTGTTCGAATGTTCAGTCCAAAAGAACCTATATCCTGTTCATCGGTCTGCATTTGGAATTAAAGACTATCCTTTATGTTTGGTTGAGATGGCTCAGCAGGTAAAGAGGCCACTTACAATTACCTGAGCTCAAATCACTGAAACTGACATGGTAGAAAGAACACTGACCCCCAACAAGCTGTCCTCTGAGCATACATGCACATACATAAATGTACTTTGCAAGAATATCACGTATCACGAAATGTTGGCATGCTCCACCTGGTTCTCTCAAGTAGGTGTGTCCTAACATACATTAGCTGTTTATGCTCACTCATACTTCTTGAAGACGCCTAGGATAACTCAACTAGCAAGCCTATTTAAGTAAAAACTCAAGGAAGCAGTTCAATGCATAGAATCTAGGAAATGATCAAAATAAGCTATTACCTATTTGGAATATGTAGTCATTGGCACTGTGAAATAGTTCAGATGTCAGATACAAATCTTTTGTTGCACTTCCAAACTAGAGTTTAAAGTCTTTTTCAATTAATTATTCCTCTGGGGCCAGCAATGTATCTGCTCACTATACTTCTCCACACAGCAGGAGTGTGTCTCCTTTCTAAGAAGAGATGCCTGCAGGCCTGATGAAAACCAATAGTTTACTCTAGAATTTAAACTAACACACAAACAAAAACTCTGTAATCTAAAGGAAATTCATCAAGAATGTGCTGTCTGTCTATTTTGCATTTTGATGTTTATGGGCAAAGGCTGACACATATTAGTCCAAATGCAGCGATCCTTTCATGACATGAAAGCCATTTCTCTACTTCTACATTCCAAAGATTCTCCCATTTGACTCTCTGTCATGGCTTCTGGAAGGAAAAGAGGGCAGGAAGTGGGCTGGAGAGGAGGCTTGGCTTACGAAATAGACTTGGACCAGCTGCAGCCTCTGCAAACAGATTTCTTTATCTGCAAGCCAGGTTGGAGCACATCAGCTGCTCTCAGCAGCTCGCTATGCAGCAGCCTCGTCCCCATGTCCAGCAGAGTACATGAGCACCAGGATCTCTCTGTCCCAGGACAATCCCCCGCCTTAGGTCCCTCCTAAGCAAGAACATCCCAGAATTCCCAGTGGTGTCCTTGATGAGATACCTATGTGTCATGAGACATCTTTGAATTCTTTGCAGGTGGATGGATAGAGCCTAGGGTCAAGAGGTGAATAGCCAGACTTTGTCTTCAAAGCCAAGTACTTGATAGGAGGCAAGCTTTGATGTTCAGAAGGGTGGTTGGTGTTTTCAGAACTAATATCCAAAACAGTAATGCATAATACATTTGCTTCCATGGACAGCTGCTGATGCATAGCTGAAGGTTAAAGATTGTTTAACAAAACGAACCACTCCATCAAATGTTTTAGAACACAATTCTATAATTCTAAAACAACTGCAAAACATAGTCCAGTTCACTATGAATTCCTTCTTCTTCTTCTTCTTCTTCTTCTTCTTCTTCTTCTTCTTCTTCTACTACTACTACTACTACTACTACTATTATTATTATTATTATTATTATTATTATTATTATAGCAGCTGTGAACTAAAGTCATGGTCTTATTCAGGCTAGTTAAGTCTTCTCCCACTGCGCTGCCTGTACTCCTTATCCAGTGTGCTTCTTACCCTAACTCTGTTAGCAGGTAGGTGGGTGGGTGGGTGGGTGGGTGGGTGGATGGATGGATGGATGGATGGATAGATAGATGATAGATAGATAGATAGATAGATAGATAGATAGATAGATAGAATTGGAACTAAAAAGAACCTTGGTGTTTGTTAGCTACATTCCAACAAGCATGAATTCCTCAAATCATTTTGAGCAGAAAGCTGAGATGCAGGGGTTAAAACCCATCAAAACCACACAGCTAAGGTTGGTGCAAACAGGACATAGACCTAGCAGTTGTTTATTATATCAGCCCTTTGATCCATTATGCTATGTCCTAGAAAACCACAGCTTCTGTTTTTGCTAATATGAACGTTACTAGTTATCTGATGTGATCACTTCACCTCCTCTGAAAAGTTGAGGCAAGGACTAGTGGCCAGGCTGTGGTTCCAGCTGCTTGAGAGGCCTTTATGGGCAACTTAGAGAGACCCTATTAGAAAATTTTAAAAAATAATAAAATAAAGTTTTTAAAGGACTGGATATAAAGGTGGGCATGGGGCATAGGCCTTTCATCCTGGCAATTGGGAGTCAAAGCAGGTGGCTCTCTATCAGTTCTAGGGCAAACCTGGTCTACATAGGGAGTTCCACAACAGCCAGGGCTACACAGAGAAACTCTGTCTCAAAAAACTAACCTAAAATAAATGACTGAAGATAAAGCTAAAGGACAGCACACTTACCGAGCATGCACAAGATCCTAGGATCAGCCTTTAGTACAGCCATTGACCAATCAACAAATCAAGTGACAACAGGGGACAATAGGAAAGATGACAGTGTATCTCTCAAAGTGGAGTTGGTAAGACAGGATAGGCTGGCATGGAGCAGCACTTACAGTAAGTAGCACCGGGATTGTGTGAGCATCCTGCAGTGAGCTTCTTGTTTTCTGCTACTGATGTTAAATATCCCACTGTTGACTTTCTTGTGTCTTATACACAGGCTTCTGCATGGACAGGACAAGTGTTTCTCTTTGCCAGAGAGCCTTGTTTGAGCAAAGGGCCCTTCCACCCAGAATCTGAAAGAAAATGCCAGGTTCTCTTTCCTTTCTCAGAGCCCTCAATCAAAACACCATGCGATGGACTGAGGGTGTAGCCTGACGGTAGAATGTTCGCCTCCATGGAAAGGCCCTGGGTTCAATCCCAGTCACCAGTAGCAAAACAAAAAGAACAGAGCCGCACAAAGCTACTCATGTACATATGTCTCCATACAAGCATGTGTGACATATATACACGTGTCATCAAAGGAGTAAATTGCTTGGATTTCATATAAAGTATTGATTATTGCTTAATATACTTTGAAAGTCAAAGCAAACCTCCTAAATCCATTTTTAAGTGAGCTCAGAAACATTTTAAAAAGGTAAGTATACTGCCAGTGTTAAATGCGAAATCAAACGACGTGACTTAGAAAGTGGAACATTTGATAATTTGTGAATGCTCTCAGCACTGGTGCTACGGCCGATTGCGGTACCTGCGTACATCCTCTGAACTTGATGGTGTGCTTCTCACTGTGATGTTAATGGCTCCTTTGAAGAGGTTAAAAGCATATTGAGAGTAGCAATCGATGCAGCTGTATTCATATGTGGTAATTTTCTCAAATATTAGGATACACGTTAATCAGAAGAGTATTCAGCAGGTTACAAGATAAAGGACACTCAGAACTCTAATACACAGTCCTAGATGCCCTTGACTTGGACCTGATGAAAATGCTTTTTTTGCCCCCTCTAGCATAGCACATAAAATACAATGTGCTAACATCTAGTCCTGAACTCTGGAAGGCACCCATGTGTTTACATAGAAATCTACTGGAAATTTTCTTAAATTCTTAGCCCACCCTGCTGCTTCCTCAAGTTGGCCATATCTGTACGGCAATCATTTTTGGTTGCCTTGAAGTCATGACCAGTCTCCTGGGAAGTGGACACATGTTTGGCAGATGTGCAAACTCTGCAGGGCACAGATGTAGAAGAGAGGAGCTCAGAGGTCACTTAAAATTTTAGCCACCTTTCTCCAGTTCAAACCAAGGATGAAACTGGAGGTTGCAGGGAATGGAGTTGGGGGAGAATCTGGAATTGGGAGTTGGCCATTTGAGTTGTTCTGGCTCTGATCTAGAAATACTGAGAGTGCTTCTCCACAGTAGTGAACAGTAGTTGCTACTGATGTTAAGTACCCACTAGTGATGCCTGTGATCGCAGAACTTAGGGGGCGAGGCATAAAGGCAACTGAGACCTCAGAGGCAGCCTGGGATAGATAGATAGATAGATAGATAGATAGATAGATAGATAGATAGATAGATCTGCCAACCTAGGCTACAGTGTAAAATCCTTCTTCAAACAAAACAAAGCAACAAAAAGATCAGTACTCTAAACCCAAAACAGATCCTGCCTAAACATAAGGGTCCAGTCTATGAGTGCCCAGGATGGTCCACTGCCAGCCAGCTTCCACAGTGGGTGTCCAGGCTAAACAGAGCAGTGAGGTCATCTGTGGAGACCAATCTGACACCCACACTGAGGGAATGTTGGAGAGCTGAGTGGATTTTCTTTGTTAGTTAGTTAGTTTGTTTGTTTGTTTAGTTGGTTGGTTGGTTGGTTGGTTGGTTGGTTGGTTTGGTTTGACTTTTCGAGACAGGATTTCTCTATGTAGCCCTGGCTGTCCAGGAACTTGTTCCGTAGACCAGGCTAGCCTCAAACTCACAGAGATTCTCCTGCCTCTCCTGCTTCAGCCTCCAAATGCTGGGATTAAAGGTTCATGCCCCCCAGTGCCCAGGGGATTTCTAGATTCCACTGTCCAGGTTTTTTATCAAATGCTTTCTTTCCACTACCCTCTATGTAGTAGCTTGAATATTTGCATGAGAGACATGAGTCACTATGTGTGAACCATGAAGTGTATTTGAAGAGAATACTTTAATTAAAATTGACATTTCTGAGCACGCTGTTGAGAACATCTGCGTTCCCTCTTCAGTTGCTTTATGCATCTCCACAGGAGACCAATGGAAAAGGAGTTTCTGTCCCATTGTAATACTAATTTAATGCCAATGGAAAGGCATTACTATGTATACACAAATTTTCTTCTTTGAGCCATATATTGGCACTTTCTTTTAACCCCAGCACTTGGAGGCTGAAGCAGGAGAACTGCCTCTTATTTGAGACCCACCTCAGTTATACAGTGAGTACCAGACCACTAGCCTGGGACACTGTCTCAGAGAGAAAGGGAAGGGAAAAAACAGATCTGGGAATGTAGCTCAACTGGTAGAGGGCTAGCCTAGAATGCCCATGAAGCTCTGGGTTCAGGTCTCAGGACCACATAAACCAAGTACACACTTGTAATCTTAGACTTGAGAGGTAGACATGAGAGTATCAGGGCCCAAGGTCCATCCTCAGCCAGCTAAAGTCTTGCAAATGACCGGAGTTCAATTCCTAGCACCTACATGGTAGCTCCTATCTGTAACTCCAGTTCTAAGGGATCTGAAGTTGCTTTCTGACCTATGCAACCAGGCTGATCTCATGTGGTGCATACACATACATTTAAGCAAAACACTGATACATATAAAAATTTTAAAATTAAAAATATCAGTAATAGTAATAATAATTTAAATATATCATATCAGCCGGGTGTGGTGGCACACACCTTTAATCCCAGCACTCGGGAGGCAGAGGCAGGTGGATTTCTGAGTTCGAGGCCAGCCTGGTCTACAGAGTGAGTTCCAGGACAGCCAGGGCTATACAGAGAAACACTGTCTCGGAAAACCAATATATATATATATATCATATCTCCCACCACCACCCCCTCACCTCCCCCACCTGGGTCATTAAACCAGTTTTAAAAGAATAACTAGTCTGTGAAGTGGAGTTTATCAAAAAATAGGCATTGATGTTTGTTCTCAGTACTGTTCTTTATCCGTTTTGGATTTGGCACTGCTGAGGAAATAGACCATCAGAAGCAGCTGTATGCCATCAGCATCATTCGAACCATGGTTCCATGAGTAAATGACCACAGTCCACGTGGATAGAGCATTTACTACATCAGAGAAATAATTCACTCACTAACAAATACATAGCTTAGTTCCAGTCCAATGAAGCTTGCGTTCTGATGGGCAGAGGTGGATAAACATCAAACCTGTTAGGCACTGTGTGATCGAGCTAAAGACATGCTAGGGGAAAAGGAAGAATAAGGAGGAATCTAGGAGGCAAAGTTTGAGTAATAACTCCAAGATATTGAGGGAGCTCGAGGTATTGACACCTTGGATAAAAATGCTCCAGAGATGGACAGGACTGATATAGGATAGAGTGTATCTGGAGAGTTTGAGGATGTAGCATGAAGGCCAGAATGACTGGACTAAGGATGGCTCTTAACCGCTGAGCCATCTCTCCAGCTCAGGACATTTTCTTGATTAATGATTACAATGGGAGGTTCTGGAGGCTGAGATGGGAAGCTTCTAAATTTGAAATCCATTGAGCTATGTACAAAGACTTGTGGTGGTTTGAATGAGAATGGCCCTCATAGGTTTGACTAGTTGGTCCCCAGTTGGCAGAGCTGTTTGGGAAGGATTAGGAGGTATGACCTTGTAAAGAGAGGTATGTTACTTGGAATGGCCTTTGAAGTTTCCAAAGCCCACAACATTCCCAGTTAGCCTCTTTCTGTCTCTGTTGTCTCAACAAGTAAGCTCTCATCTATTGTCCCAGTGTCATGCCTGCCTGCCTACTGCCATGCTTCCAACAAGATGGTCATGCACTAACCCTCTGAACAGTAAGCCCCCTAATAAACTCTTTCATCTGTTTTGGTCATGGTGTCTCTTCACAGCAATAGGAAAGGAAGACAAGACCCTATGTCAAGTCAAAGGGAGGGAAGAAGTCTACACTTCTTTCTAAAAACAGCTATATATGTTCTTCAGTTTACCAGAGGGGTACAGTCTAATAAGACCATCTTTGCCTTTTATAACGGGGATAAAATACTGTGACCAAAAGCAGCTTAGAGAAGGAATGATTGATTTGGCTTACACTTCCCCGTCACAGTTCATCCCTGAGCCTGCTGGGGACAGAAGCTCAAGGCAGGCACTTGGAGTCAGGAGCTGAAGCAGAGACCTTGGAGAATCATAGTTTATTGGCTTGTTCTCCAGGACTTCCTCGGATTGCTTTCTTTCTTTTTTTTTTTTTCTTTTTTTTCATTTTTTTGGTTTTTCGAGATAGGGTTTCTCTGTGTAGCCCTGGCTGTCCTGGAACTCACTTTGTTGACCAGGATGGCTTCGAACTCAGAAATCCGCTTGCCTCTGCCTCCAAAGTGCTGGGATTAAAGGCATGCGCCACCATGCCTGGCCTCAGATTGCTTTCTTATACTATCTGGGTCCACCTGCTAAGGGGCATACTGCCCACAGTGAATGGAGACCTCCCATCGTAATCATTAATCAAGAAAATGTCCTGAGCTGGAGAGATGGCTCAGCGGTTAAGAGCACAGGCTACTCTTCCAGAGGTCCTGAGTTCAATTCCTAGCAACCACATGGTGGCTCACAACCATCTGTAATGGAATCTGATGCCCTCTTCTGGTGTGCCTGAAGACAGCTACAGTGTACTCATATAAATGAAATAAATCTTTTTTTAAAAGAAAAGAAAAGAAAAGAAAAAGAAAATATCCCACAGGCTTACAAATAGGCCAATTGTCTGATGGGAATATTTTCTCAACTTCAGTTTTCTCTTCCTAAATGACCGTGGCTTATATCAAGGTGACAGGAAAAGGAAGAGAGAGAGAGAGAGAGAGAGGAGAAACCTACCATGGTTAAAAACTACCACAAATAGTTGTCAGTTGTGGTACACACCTTTAATCCCAGCATTTAAGAGGCAGAGGCAGGTGAATCTGAGTTTGAGTTCAACTTGTCTACAGAGCAAGTTCTAGGACAGCTAAGGCTACAAAGAGAAACCCTGACTCAAGAAATCCAAAACAAACAAACAAACAAAAACAACAACAATAAAACAAACCCTGCCACAAGCAAATGACACACTGGATCTACGCCTGAGTGAACTGCCCAGCTTAGCAATGCGGTACACTTCCTCTCACAAGTGTTTGTTCAGGAGCTGGTGTCTGCGCTGCTGCCTGTTGGCAGAAGAGATGATCTACCCTGACTACTAACTAACACAAGGAAAGACCAAAATTCAAAATGAAGCACTGCCCCTACTGAATATGGAGTCACTTTTACAACAAAGTTGAAAAGCAGCAAGTGAGTATCAGTGATGGCCCTTATCATTAAATCATATTATTAAATATACATTCTTAAATCACCACCACAATTTATGTTTAAAAAAACCCAATGCAGGTACAAGAATCTGAATGCCTCTGCTTCCAGACTGAAGGCTCCTTGTGCCTTTGGAGCCACTGTCCTGGTTGTCAGGACTCATTTAAGGTTGTGCCTAGAAGCTTGCTAAGTGTAGGTTCCAATGTTTTCTGCCTCTTTATGAAAGGACCTCAAATGACTCAGGAGCCAGAAGAGGGACTTTTCATTGGACAACTACACATTCTGTCTGAAAATGTAGCGCAATGCAGCACTGAGTATATGTTAATTACCCATCAGCTCTTAACCTGCAGTTACTACTTATAAGTCAGGGGCCTTTGGACTCTCTCAACCCCGATCCTGTACTGAGTGAGTCTCCAAGATTCAACTTGAAATTCAGTGAGCTCAAGTTTGTAAGACAATTCAAGGCTAAGAATGCCAGTCAATCTTGGCAATCTGGGGTCTAGCCTGGGAGCTCACACAGTGCAAGGAGAGAACTGACTCCCACAAGTTCTCCTCTGACCTCCACACAGATGCTAGGACCTGTTCTTAACTCTCCTCTACCACACACACACACACACGTAAACAAACATGAACATCCTAAAGTCAATATAAAAGAAAGCTCAGGTTCCCCCATGGTCAAGCACACTTTTAATCCTAGTGTTTAGAAAGCAGAGGCAGGTAGATCTCTATGAGCTAGAGATTAGCCTGGTCTATGTATCAAGTGCCAGGCCAGCTAAGGCTACATATTATGATGCTGTGGGAAACACACACACACACACACACACACACACACACACACACACACATCCAGTAGACTCAATGTGAAGAGGCAACAAAAGGTAATGGCCAAGTTCCCTTTATGCTGTCCCCTCATCATTTATCTTGCAAAAAGAAAATCAGAGATGGAAGAGGCAGCTCCCCATCCCACCCCACTACTGCCCACCTTCACCCTGCCTTCTCCAATCTTGAAAATCATTGCCAGCTACAAGCATCGGACCATATGGAACATACAGTTTTCTAAACTCTTCACCAAATGATCATATGTGACCTTCCATTGTTGGCCTCCAAACAGTGAGGGCAGATTTAAGATATTAGCCCACTTCATGGTTATAAGTCTTACTTATCTTAAAAGATGGAGCTAGTCAAACGGTTTTCATGAAATATTTCACATTCTTCAATGCATCTACCAAAACCAACAGCAACAGCAGCAACAGCAGCAGCAGCAACAACCACAACAACAATATACCTACAACACTCACTGTGTGTGGGTACAGCATTCCTCACTTGTGGCTTGTGCTTGCTCCCCGAAATGTATGCTTTCACTTTCTCAAACACTTCTTTTTGGTTGTTTGGTGGGTTGGTTTTGGTGTTTCCAGACAGGGTTCCTCTGTGTAGCCCTGGCTGTCCTGGAACTCATTCTGTTGACCAGACAGGTCTCGAACTCAGAGATCTGACTACCTCCACCCTCCCCAGTACTGGGATTAAAAGTCTGCACCTCTGCTGCTCAGCTCGTTTGTTTTGTGAGACTCTGTCTCACTGTGTAGCACTCCTGGAACTCACTATATAGAGCAGGAAGATCTTGAACTCACAGAGATCCACCCTCCTCTGCCTCCCAAGTGCTGGGATTGAAGATGTGCACCACCATGCCCTGCTCTCCTCCTTATAACATCATACATTTACACATGTATTTAGGGAGGGATCATGGGTGCCACAGCATACAGGTAAAAGTCCAGAATACAGAATACTTCAGGGAGTTAGTTCTTTCCTTCTGCTATGTGACTTTCTGGGGACCAAACGCAGGCCAGCAGCTTGATGGCCAGTACCTGTTGAGCCATCTCACAGGTCTTATAACTAAGTCCTCTGCTTGCTGCCCTACTGTGTTCATCTCTACACTTTTTAATGGAGGAAATCAAGAGTTCTAGACCCCTTAGTCGAACTTCCCAGCCAACCTTCCCTATAACAAACCCACTTATCAACAGTCAGTATAAGCCAGTGTCTATTGTAGGCAGTGTGTTCTCTGTCCCAAAGAAATTTGCCTTCTGGGTCACAGTGGAGCAGAGGCAGAAGCACTGTAATGGTCAGCCAACCTCAGCAGTCTTATTTAGAAGACTAGGAGACAGCTGGTGAGATGGCTCACAGCAACAGGATCCAACTTGGCCTTCCTGCTCTTCCCCCCACCCTCCTCTGATGTGTCATGTGATCCCGTCATTTCTGCAGCCTCAGTTGTTCAAGCTATAGTTCTAATTCCTCCTCATGGGCTTTTCCTGTATTCCACATCTCCCTCTACCCAGGCTTCCCATGGGATCACCCTGAGGGTTTTCAGGGTCATCGTCAGTCCTTCTTTTCTCTCACCTCTGGTAGGTACCAACAAATACCACAGGTCACATATGTTGTCATAGTCTGCTTTACATACATACGTATGTACTTAGACATATGGTTTTTTTCCTCCAAGACAGAGTTTCATTATATAGCCTGGTTTTCCTGGAACTCACTTTGTAGACCAGACTGGCCCAGAGCTTACAGATATCCATCTGCCTCTGCCTCCCTAGTACTAAGATGGAAGGCATGCTCCGCCACCACCACCTGACTATGAAAGCTTTTTTAAAAAGCTGGGGGGCGGGTGCATGCACTAGCAACTGCAGCCTCCTGCTCCCAAATGCTTACAGTCTGGGACTGCTTGCTGGGACACCAGTTTTCCTCTCCCCCTGTGTTGTGCAAATGACACACCGAGGTTCCAGGTTGCTATATAGTTGGTACTGCTTCATCAATGTGTTCACATTCCACCTGACCCCTGCTTCTGTGTGTACATGTCTGCTCTTTCTTCATTTCCTTGACACCCCTACTAAGGTCAAGACACCAAGCCACGGAGTCTCGATAGCCTGCTCCCCCACTCACTACATTTGTGAGCTCTGGATTGAAACACAGGCCATCAGGCTTGGCAGCAAGTGACATTAGCCTTTGAGCCATCCCGAAAGCCCTATTTCTTCACTTGTTTGTCTGTGTGGTTTTCTTCCAGAGAACTGGAATTCAGTGCCTAGCGCCTCAGTGCCTAGCATTCACAGCTCTCATAGCTCCCATCACAGAGAGTTAGCATTCACAGCTCTCATAGCTCCCATCACAGAGAGTTCCAATACTCTGACCGCTAGAGGCACCTGCACTGTGTATATATATCCACACAGAGACGCATACATAATCTAAAAATAAAATAAATCTTAACACACACACACACACACACACACACACACACACACACACACACACATCTGAAGAGATGGATCAGCAGTTAAGAGCAGTCCATGAGCCAGGTGTGGTGGTGCACGCCTTTGATCCCAGCACTGGGGAGGCAGAGGCAGGCGGATTTCTGAGTTCGAGGCCATCCTGGTCTATAAAGTGAGCTCCAGGACAGCCAGGGCTACACAGAGAAACCCTGTCTCGAAAAACCAAAACAAACAAACAAACAAACAAACAAACAAACAAAAAGAACAGTCCACGAACAAGCACAACAAACGGAGCTCGGATCCCATCAACACAACAAGCCAAGCGTCCACTCAAGCCAGTAAGCACAGGTTGGGTGGACACAGGATGACCTTTAGAGCTTGTTGGTTTTCAGCTTAGGGCAGAAAATGTGATGTATGCATTGAGAGAAAGACAATGCCTCAAAAAGGATCTGTGGAAAGTGACAGAAGTGGAGGGCGCCTGACAGCTTTTCCTGACACACACACACACACACACACACACACAAATAAAGAAACAATACTGAAGATAGAGTCTCATTGCATAGACTTGGCTGGCTATGTAGAACAAGCTAATCTCAACACCTCCTTGCTCTGCCTCTTAAATGTTGAGATTATAAGCATATGCCATCATATATGGCCGAAGAAAGGAAAAAGGACTAAAGATGTGGCTTAGTAATTAAGTGCCTGCCTAGAACCTCTGAAGTCCAGAGTTCTTCCATAGTGCCAGAAAATGAATGAATAACTATGATGTAGAAATTTTTTTCTGAGACAGTGTCTCACTTTATAGCCCTGGCTATCCTGATATTTGCTATATAGACCAAACTGACCAAAACAGAGATCCTCCTGCCTTTGAATCTCAAGTGCTGTGATTAAAAGCATACACACCTGGTTTGGTATCACATGCCTTTAATTCCAGCGGCACTCTAGAGGCAGAGACAAGTGAATCTCTGTGAGTTCGAGGCCAGCCTGGTCTATAGAGTGAGTGCCGGGACAACCAGAGCTACATAGTGAGACCCTGTTTTAAAAAGCCAGTGGGGGGAGGGGTGTACCTCACAATGCCTAGCTCCCCGGCTGGAGTCAGCCACTCCCATCCATTTATCACCTGACACTCCATCCTCCAGGAACACCCCATTCTAAGACATCCTGCGGTGGTTCCACAAAGCGTCCCCCCTGCAGCAGATGGCTTTCTGCCTGGAAGGCCCAGCTTTCCTTTCTTCTTTTTTTCTCTCCCTCCTTCCTCCCTTCCTTCCTCCTGACCTTTCTTCCTCCTTTTTGAACTTCCTGCTTGGTTTACCTGCCATGATAATTTTGTTTTGCTACTTTTTGTTTTGTTTTGTTTTAAACTTAGGCAGGGTCTCCACTATGCAGCTCTGGCTGACGTGAAATTCATCCTGTATCCCAGTCTGGCTTTAAGCTCAGAGGTCCGCCTGCTTTTGCCTTCCGAGTGATTAAATGCACGAGCCCCACATCAGGGAATGATTCTTCACTGGCTACAGCAGCACATACTTCTAATCCCATAGTCAGGAGGACAGGCGAAGGGGAGCACCACAAATTCAAGGTCAATCTGGACTACATAATGAGTTATAGGCCAGCCTGGGCTACATAATAACATTGTGCTCCAAAGCCTGGGAAGAAAAGTAACTGCCTGTTGTACTATCATTCAGTTGTTGTCATCCCAGCTCCTTCTGCCATTTAACTCCCCTGCTTTTAATAATTAATAATAATAATAATAATAATAATTTTGAAAAGATTTTTTTTTTAATTTTATGTGTGTGGTTGTTCTGCCAGTGCATGTGTAGCATATGAATGCCTGGTACCCTCAGAGGTTAAAAGAGAATGCCCCTGGAACTCGAATTTCAAATGGCTGTGAGTTATCATATGGGTGTTAGGAATTGATCCACATCCTTTTTTTTTTTTTTAAGATTTTGTTTGCTTGTTTGTTTGTTTGTTTGTTTGTTTGTTTGTTTTTCGAGACAGGGTTTCTCTGTATAGCCCTGGCTATCCTGGAACTCACTTTGTAGACCAGGCTGGCCTCAAACTCAGAAATTCGCCTGTCTCTGCTGGGATTAAAGGCGTGTGCCACCACACCTGCCTCTTTTTTTTTTTTTTAAGATTTATTTATTTATTTTATGTATGTAAGTACACCTGTAGCTGTACAGATGGTTGTGAGCCTTCATGTGGTTGTTGGGAAGTGAATTTTTAGGACCTCGTTCTGGTAAAGCCTGCTTGCTCAGGCCCAAAGATTTATTTATTATTATACATAAACTGACTTCAGACGCACCAGAAGAGGGCATCAGATCTCATTATGGGTGGTTGTGAGCCACCATGTAGTTGCTGGGATTTGAACTCAGGACCTTCGGAAGAGCAGTCAGTGCTCTTACTCGTTGAGCCATCTCTCCAGCCCTTGAGCTCACGTCTTCTGCAAGAACAAAAGTACTCTTAAGCACTCTGCCATCTCTCCAGCTCCAGCCGCCCCTACCCCTTTGAGACAGGGTATCTTAATTACTTTTTTATTGTTGTGATAAAACACCTCAACTGAGGCAACTTATAAAAGAAACCATTTGATTGGGCTTATGATTCCAGAGGCTTGACATCCATGATGTGAAGCCGAGGTGTAGGCAGGAGACCGAGCAGAGCAGGGCAGGCCTAAGAACTCACATCTTGAACTACAACCAAGAAACAGAGAGCACACTATGAAGGACAGGAATCCCCTGAACCCTCAAAGCAGGTTCCCAGTGACACACCTCCTCCACAAGGCCACAGCACATAATTCCACCGAAGCCTTTAAGCATGGGAGCCTGCCTACAGGACCCATTCTCATTTCAACCACGGTACTATGCAGGGTGTCATGGAGACTCAGTTGGCTTTCAAGTTGATAAGTAGCAGAGGCTAGCACTGAACCACTTTATATCGTATTTTCAAGAGTCATTAAAAACATGAGGGATGGCCAAGAAGACGGCTCAGATGCCTGCACACACCCATAGGCCCAGCACTCTAGAGGGTAGAGCACACCCTATGCCCAGCACTCCAGAGGCTGGCACACACCTATAGGCCCAGGAATCCAGAGGGTGGCACACACCTATAGGCCCAGCACTCCAGAGGGTAGAGCACACCCATAGGCCCAGCACTCCAGAAGCTAAAGCAAGAAGACTGCCAGTACTTTAAGAGTAACTTCATTGGCTGCAAGCAACCAGAAGAGAAGCTGTTCATACAGCTCACGGTTAGGCTCAAGGGAGGAAACAGAGAAGAAAGCATGCTAGAGAAAGAGGATCTAAGCAGGAGAGAGCTACCATGGTGTCCTGCCTCAAAAGTGAACTCAAAGAAGTTAGTCTTCAACAGCCAACGGCGGCTATGACAACACACTGCTGCTGAAGCCCGACTCTCAATCGTCAGACCCTACAGTGGAGTAAAGAGGGACAGAATGTTCACTTGGTAAAAAAAAAAAAATGTGGATATAAAAAAAGACACCACCATGGACCCAGGCATGGTTTGTTGTTGCTTTTGTTTTTTTTTTTTTTAATTCCATGTTTTAAAAATTAAAGTTCTTTTTTTGAATACATACATGTTTGTGTGTGCGCGTGTGGATACACACATATATGCAATGCAGTTTTGTTGTTGTTGTTTGTTTGTTTGTTTGTTTTTGTCAACATGACGACAAAAGCAAGAATCATCTGAGAAGATCGAACCTCATTTGAGTAGATGCATCCATCAGACTGGCCCATAGGATATTCCCTTGACTGATGATTGGTGTGGAAGGATCCAGCTCATAGTAGGAAGTGAGGTCCCAGGGCAGGAGGTCCTGGGCTAGCTTAGAAAGCAAACTGATCAGCCAGTAAGTATCCCTCCCTCACGGCCTCTTCTGTAGACCCTGCCTTCAGCCTCTTGCCTTGAATTCCTGCCCTGTGTTCTCTCACAGATGGACTGACTACAAGCAATACGCTGAAATAGCCCTTTCTTCCCTAACTGGCCTTTAAAAAATTTTTTTTAATATTTATTTATTTATTTATTTATTTATTTATTTATTTATTTATTTAATGTTGCTTTTGATCATCGTCTTTATGACAGCAATAGAAACCTAACGAAGACATGTGTGGAGGCCAGGCGCTAAGGTGACATTTTCCTCTATGACTCCCCACATTTTTTTTTGAGGCACTGAACTTGGAGCTTACCAGCTGACTGTACTGACTACGCAGGGAGCCAAAGCTCTGGGATATAGTTGCTCACCTCTGTGCCTGGTTTTTACCTGAGTATTGGGGCCCAAATTCGGGTTGCTTGGCCTTAGAATTTGAGTGTTCTTTTGCAGGGCACATAAGGGGCTCAGTGGTGTGGTAGAGCTGTTGGAGTGTGCATAGCCTTTGCACTGCAGCTCTAGGCCCTTCTCCATAACTGTGAGCCACCCAGTCAATAAGCAGTGTGAGGCCTGGGAACAGGAGACAGCTGGGACAAGCCCATCTCTGCCCCAAGAGAAGACAACATTGCAAGTTTTCGTCTCTAGTCGAGGGTTTATCATGTTTGTCTGTTCCCAAAAGACTTCCTCGAAGAGATTCACAAAAAGAAAAAGAAAAAGAAAAAGAAAAAGAAAAAGAAAAAGAAAAAGAAAAAGAAAAAGAAATCAGTATTTAACAATGTACCAAATATCTACTGAGTCCTCTTTCTCTCTTTAATTCTCTCTCTCTCTCTCTCTCTCTCTCTCTCTCTCTCTCTCTCTTTCTTTCAAAAGTAAGTCTTTTGGCGCACGCCTTTAATCCCAGCACTCGGGAGGCAGAGGCAGGCGGATTTCTGAGTTTGAGGCCAGCCTGGTCTACAAAGTGAGTTCCAAGACAGCCAGGGCTATACAGAGAAACCCTGCCTCAAAAAACAAAAAACAAAACAAAACAATATATTTATTGTATGTATGTATATGAGAACACTGTAGTTGTCTTTAGACACACCAGGAGAAGGCATCAGATTCCATTACAGATGGTTGTGAGCTACCATGTGGTTGCTGGGATTTGAATTCAGGTCCTCTGGAAGAGCAATCAGTGCTCTTACCCACTGAGCCATCTCTCCAGTTTCTGAGTCCTGTTTCTTATTTGTTCTTAGGTTTCTTTCCTTTCCTTTCCTTTCCTTTCCTTTCCTTTCCTTTCCTTTCCTTTCCTTTCCTTTCCTTTCCTTTCCTTTCCTTTCCTTTCCTTTCCTTTCTTTTCCCTTTCTTTCTTTCTTTCTTTCTTTCTTTCTTTCTTTCTTTCTTTCTTTCTTTCTTTCTTTCTGTTTTAATGATTTGTTTTTATTTTATGTGCTTTGGTGTTTTGCCTGCATGTATGTCTCTGTGAGGGTGTCATATCCCCTGGAACTGGAGTAACACTTGTGGGCCACCTTTTGAGTACTGAGAATTGAACCCTGGTCCTCTGGAAGAACAACCAAATGCTTTTAACCGAGGAGCCATCCCTCTAGCCCCTTCCCTTTTCTTTTTTATACAGACTCTCAAGTAGTACAGACTGACTTTGAGTTCTGTGTCACCAACATTAACCTTGAACTCCTCATCATCCTGCCCCCACCCCCAAAGCTGAGATTATAGGTATAACACCAACGTCCCTTGTGTTTTCCAGTACACAGAATGTTAATACAGCTGAGG